>PVLC010010610.1:14750-49948 GCA_004027655.1 Graphiurus murinus | reverse complement strand
TATTTTTTATTCTTTATTTTGAAACTGAGTCTCACTAAGTTGCGGAGTGCCTCACTGAGTACCTGAGGCTGGCTGCAAACCCGGATCCTCTGGTCTCAGCCTCCGGAATGCTGGGATTACAAGCGTGCGCCACCACGCCCGGCTTAGTATGAACTTTTTTTTTTTTTTGCGGTACTGGGGATTGAACTCAGGGGCATTCTACCTCTGAGCTATACCCCCAGCCCTGTTTTTTATTCTTTATTTTGAAACCGAGTCTCACTAAGTTGCGGAGTGCCTCACTAGGTAGCTGAGGCTGGTCGCGAACCCGGATCCTCTGGTCTCAGCCTCCGGAATGCTGGGATTACAAGCGTGCGCCACCACGCCCGGCTTAGTATGAACTTTTAAATGTTAAACTTCTTTCATCCATGATTTTACTTGTAAAAGAAGTTTGTTCCTTTTTGTTGTTGTAGAACATTCCACTATAGAAATGCACATTCCACCACTTTTTTTTCTTAATCCATTCCACTGTAGGACATTTCAGTTGTTTCCAGATTGGGACCATTTCAAATAACTGCATGTCTCTTAATGAACATACACATGCATTTCTGTTGAGCACATACTCAGGAGTGGAGTGTAAGGACTAAGCATTTTACATACATCAACAAATTTAGTCCCTACCACAGCCCTACGAGGCAGCTGTAATCATTATACCTGATTCACCATGAGGAAACTGAGGCCTAGAGAGCCTCTGCTCTTCAACCAAAGGACTACATGCCTCTCTGGGAAGGCAGAAACCACACCTGCCTTGTGTAATCCAGTGTTCCAGTGTCCACCACCGTGCCTTGTGAGTATGCACTAGGAGCTCAATAAATATATTTTCAGTACAGTCATGGATTACATAACCATATTTGGGTTAATAATGGATGACATATACCATGGTAGTCACCCAAGATTATAACACAGCTGAAGAACTTCTAGCACCAAGAGATACCATACCACCACAATGTCCCAGGGCAAAGAATTATGCTGATATAAACAAACCTGTGCTGCGAGTTGTATAAAAGTATAACACAGACACTGATACACAGCACATTAATACTTGATAATAAGCAACCATATTACTGGTTTATGTATTTACTATACCATACATTTCATCATTAGAATGTATTCTTTCTACTCATTAACAAAAAAAGTTATTGTAAAACAGTTTGCAGTGGCCCCATACATCATGTTTACCATACATCATTGAGTGACTGACCTGAGATGCGTGCCACAAGGAAACCGCCTGACAGTTTCTCTGATGATAGCCCCATGGTTAAGTGATACATGATGGTGTTGGAAAACAACAAAAACACTGCCTCCTCCATTTCCCTCTTCCAATAACCCTCTCATCTCAAGTTAGGTGAGGATTTTATTTCTCCATTTGGGGACATAAATGCAAATCAGATGAGTTGACCAACTTTTGCCTTCTCTTAATACCCTCCAGTGGCTATGCTAGTGGGAAGGGAAATTGCTGAGGGCTTAAGTGCATTAAAACATAATTCTAAGCCCACTGAGTTTCAGTACTAGACTTTCAAGATCTAACCTAAAAGATGAGAAAACAGACTCAGAATTCAGGAGACTTGCCCAAGGGTAAGTGGTACTTTTGATGCAGAGGTACTTTTGAGACTTTAGGGTATAGATAAATTCTGCTTCAGGCAAATGCAAAAAGCAAAGTTCTTAAATAAAAAAATAAGTTATAAATAGAATGAGAACATTTATCATTTTAAATAGAATCATTAAATTATAAAAATCATTGAATTAAGTCTTTCAAAATTAAAGATTAAGCTTGCACATATCCAGGTCCTGTTCTAAGCACTTTACATATATTAACTTAGGAGCACTTAGTCCCTACCGCCTGTTCTACCTGTAATTAGCAGGGTCAGTTATAAAATAAGTGGCTTCCTCAAACAAAAACACTCAACTGAGATACAAGCTACAGTTTAAGGAGATGTAAAGGTAAAACCATACAGGGATGTTATGTATTTGGTCATTTTCACTAAAAGATAAAAATCAAAATAAAGTAAGGTCTCTCCAGCTCTAATGTGGCATCCCTCAGCAAGTTCTTTAACAACCTCCTCTATGTTTTCCAACACACTAAATGAAGACAATTGGGAGCTAATTCCATAGAGGTTTGTCTGAGCACGTCTCTCTTCCTCTTTCTCACATATACCTTTCTAGTGATAATGGTATAAACTCTATTTTGCAGAACCAGTGTCTACATTGCTTAAGAGAATTGTTCCTGAGATCACTGCATATCCTCAAAGCTTAATAACAGAACCAAAAGATTCTACAGAATGTTTCTCCAGACAGAACACACAACTTCATCAGGTAAATTTGATTCTACAGAATGTTTCTCCAGACAGAACACACAACTTCATCAGGTAAATTTCATAAATTTTTAGAAGAGGTATAAAAATGCTTATTAGTTGCTAGGTTCAATTCCTAACTTAGGAAGTGTTAATTAACTGAAAGGAAGGGCATATTATGTCCTAAGTTTAAGTTCATTAGTCCATTTTCTGTTGCTGCAATAAAACACCTGAGGTTAAGTACTTTATAAAGAAAATAAATTTGTTTAGCTCACAGTTTGGGAGGCTGGAAGCTGAAGATTGGGAAGACCCATCAGTTCAGCCACTGGTAGGGGACTCACGGAGTGTGTGTGAGAAGGAGAAATAACATGTGAGACAGGATGTCAAAGAGAATTCAGAGGACTCTTATAACAGCCCACTCTAGAAAGAACAAATTCACTCTATGAGCCTAGCATTAATCCATTCATTCCCAAGACAATGTCCCCATGACCTAACCTCAAAAAGGTTCCGCTACTTTAATACTGCTACAGAAAGGGCCAACCTTCCAACACATGAACACTCAGGGATAAGGATTCTCACCTTTGGGGATAAACCACATCCAAACTATAACATCAAAGATATAGCACAAAACCAGGAATGGTAGTGCATGCCTGTAATCTCAGTACTTGAGAAGCTGATAGGAGGATTGCAGATTTAAGGCCAATCTCAGCAACTTAGTGAGACCCTGTTTCAAAATAAAAATAAAATAGGGCGGAGGAAGCCGGGTGTGGTGGCACATGCTTGTAATCCCAGCATTCCGGAGGCTGAGACCAGAGGATCCAGGTTTGCGGCCAGCCTCAGCTACCTAGTGAGGCACTCCGCAACTTAGTGAGACTCGGTTTCAAAATAAAGAATAAAAAATAGGGATGGGGGTATAGCTCGGAGGTAGAATGCCCCTGAGTTCAATCCCCAGACCCGCAAAAAAAAAAAAAAAAAAAAAAAAAGGGCTGAGGATGTACCTCAAGAGGTAGAATGCTCCCAAATTCAATCCCCAGTTTGAAAAAAAAAAGCTAACTAGCTGATTCATGGCATTTTTTTTTTTTTTTTTTGTGGTTCTGGGGTTTGAACTTGGGGCATTCTACCTCTGAGGTACACCCCCAACCTGATTTTATTTTGAAACAGGGTCTCACTAAGTTGCAGAAGGCCTCACTAAGTTGGTGAGGCTGGCTGGGAACCTGTGATCCTCCTGTCTTAGCCTCCGAAGTACTGGGATCACAAGCATGTGCCACCATGCCCGGCAGTCAATGACATTTTATTAATTCCTTTTATAGAATCTTTAAATGTCCAGGCTTGTATTACGGAATCTTCAAGTATGTCTAGGTTCTGTTCTCCATAAAATGGGACTGTGACTAAATAATGAAAATATCTGATCTATAAAGGGGTGTTTGGTTTATTTGGATCTCTGCAAACTAGTAAATTGATGTTTTCTGGACCCAAACAGTATTTGGTAGTTATATGAATCTGGTATGAACACATCTGTATACATACATCTACATTCAACTTGAACAACTACTAAAAAGACATGATTCTGGATGAACCTATCTGGATTAAGTACTAGTGCATGCCAGTAACTGTTTTTATATGAAAATCTCTTAACTTTCAAGTATTTAGTTATCTCTGAGGCTAAATTTTTTTGATCGGATGATGCCCAAGGGGAAAAACAATAGAACCAAAATGATAGAAATCTCTTGGTTTTAAAGATTCCAAGTGTTAGCCTGGGTGTGGTGGCCCATGCCTATAATCCTAGTACTTGGGAGGCTGAGACAAGAGGATTGAAGGTTCAAGGACAGCCTCAGCAATTTAGTTAGACCCCACACACACAACTTAGTAAGACCCTGTTTCAAATTAAAATAAAATATGGCTGGGGGTATAGCTCAGAGGTAGAATGTCCCTGGGTTCAATTACCAGTAACACATACACAAATAAGATTCCATGTGTTAAGAAAATAATGTGTAAGAGATAAATTCCTTCGCCAAAAGCAGGAAAAAAACCAATCAAACCTTTATGCTGTTGTTTTAAAACTAACCAGTCAATGGGGGTGAAAGCAGAAACGAAGCCTTCTGCAACAGACCACTACTTGTCAGGGTACAGCGTATATAACTAATCCCACCGTATATTAAGCCATGACAACCTATCTATAACTCCAATTTTGACTTTTTTTCATTTAATAATATATAAATATATTAGTTTTGGGGTCTCAGGGTGTAGCTCAGAAGTAGAGAATGTGCATATCAGGTGTGAAGCCGTAATTCAAGCCCCCCCACATACTTCCACACCCCCAAAATTAGTTCTTGATTTTTCTCTAGCAGACAAAAGGGAGTTTCCTTGATTTTCCAACTAAAATCAGTTCTCCCAAAGGGTGATGATTTCTGCTCATTTAAGACTTTGAATTGAAGCCAGGCATGGTGGCAAATACTTGTAATCCCAGTACTTGAGAGGTTGAGACAGGATTGCAGATTTGCAGCCAGCCTCAGCTACTTAGTGAGATCCTCTGCAACTCAGTGAGACCTTGCTTCAAAATAAAGAATAAAAAATAGGGTTGGGGTAGCTCAGAGGTAGAATGCCTCTGGGTTCAAATCCCAGTACTGAAAGACAAACTAACAAACATTTTGAATTGATAAGATTTTAGCAAGAACCACCCTCTGCTCTTGGTATACCTTAATGATTCCATGCTTACAAAAGGAAAAGTTTAACCATTTGCCAATACATCTGTTCCCCAGAAACAAATTCTTGCCACTGTTGTTGAAGAGAAATTGAAATAGCACAAGGCCAATTTTCAACATCACAGTTTCCAAACAGATTTGTTTAATCAAATGATCAGCCTAATAAAATCCATTTATTTATTTATTTTTTTTTTGCGGTACTGGGGATTGAACTCAGGGGCACTCTACCTCCGAGCTACACCCCCAGCCCCTTTTTATTCTTTATTTTGAAACAGAGTCTCACTGAGTTGCGGAGTGCCTCACTAGGTAGCTGAGGCTGGCCGCGAACCTGGATCCTCCGGTCTCAGCCTCCCGAATGCTGGGATTACAAGCGTGCGCCACCACGCCCGGCTTAAAATCCATTTATTACTGCATTACCACATAATCCTATTTAAAAAGGGGGGCATTAAGGAGTTAGATGTGGTGGCACAAGCCTATAATCCCAGTATTTGGGTGTCTAAGACAGGAGGATCACAGGTTGGAGTACAGCCTCAGCGAGTAGTGAGACTCTTCACCTCCAGCCCTTTTTCTTAATTCATTTTTTAAATTTTGAGACAGGGTCTCACTAAGTTGGAGGCTATCTTCAAACTTGGACTCTCAGCCTCCACAGTAGCTGAGATCACAGGTATGTGCCACAGATACACAATCCTATCTTTATTGTCCTTAATCTTTTATTATCTAATCTCATAATTCACAGAAAAGCAACTGTAGTAAGCCAAGTACCTATAACTAGGAATCAAATTGTATTCTATTTAAAACAAGGGGTTCAATCCCCAGCAACACACACACACACACACACACACACACACAAATCAAAAAAGCCTGGCTGGGAGTAGTGGTGCAAGCTTGTAATCCCAGTATTTGGGAGGCTGAGAAAGGAGGATCCAGGTTCGCAGCCAGCCTCAGCTACTTAGTAAGGCCCTCTGCAACTTAGTGAGACCCTGTTTCAAAATAAAGAATAAAAAATGGGACTGTGAGTGTAGCTCAGAGGTGGAATGCCCCTGGGTTCAATCCTCAGTACTGAAAAAAAACAAAACAAAACAACAAAAAAGCCATAGCCATAGATACCAAGTATTTTCCTAATATGAATACTAGGATTCCAATTAGTGTCAACATATAAATTATAAGTAAATTAACCCATTTTTCTTCAGACATATGCTTAAAAGGAGAAGAGATGGGTATAAAAAGAACTTTCTCAGTTACGTTAGCTAAAAAGTAAACATAGTTAAGAAAAAAGGTTAGTTTATCTATTTCCCACAGACCACTAGGTAAGTCTAAAGATCTCTAGATCCATCCCACTTTCCCTACCCAACATTCAAAATAACTTTTCCCAAGACTATTATAAACTAACGTCACTGAGAACATACGTAATCAGACTTTAATTTCTTCTTGGGTTATATATCTAATCTTCTCAATAATTTTTTAAAGGAGTAATCTATTATTGCCAACCTGTAATTATTCAAGATTAGATTTATTCATATTAAAAATGTTCGTATTTTGATACATCTCAGATTCTGTGTTACTTTCAGCTCTTAATAAACAAGTCGTACACAAAATGCGAACCTCAAATTCAGATATTTGGGATTCTGAAAAAAGCGAAAAGATTATTTCTAATTGGTTTGATAAGCAAAAGGTAATAATTTGGAATGCATTTATCCATGCTGCACCCATATTGCTAAGTGTGATTACTGTTCTAGCAATTGTGGCGACTATACTGCTTTATGGAAATTTTGTAATTCTTCAGTGATAATGTGAAGCCCAGGTCGTATTTCTTACCCCAACAGAATCCTATCAACTTCCATTGAGGTCAGGAGTAAGTTGTAGAACCCCCCTGGGTTCAATCCAAAGAAAGAAAAGAAAGGAAGAAAAGCAAGTAAGCAAAGGTTTTGATCGTTATTTTTACCTTGAAGGGACCTCCCAATTTTTCCCAATCAATGGTGTATCTTGACGTGCAAATACTACTCCCCTCTAATCCTTTTAAGAAAGAGAGTTAATTTGGGGCATCTTACTACCAACGTTTTCATTCATCATCTAAAATGGTCTTCAATGAATCTATTCCCTGTGATTGTTTTATTTTCAGTTAACTTATATAGGATCAACTACCATAGCTCCTTTTGAACACCAACTAGTTGTTTCCTTGGGTCTCAACTCTATTATTCCCAAGTTACCATAACCATCACTACTTTCAAACTCACAATCCCCAAGTCCCCATAGCTATAACTATTTTCAAACTCACAATCTGCTCAAAAAGTGCCCTTGTAAACAAAAGCTTGTCGAAGGTCCAGCGAGAAAACCTCAAGGTACTGTAGGACCTGGACTAAGCCCATTGCAAGAGTAGCTCCTGACTCAGGGAGATCAGAACGGGCCGGCAGTCGAGACATGAGCCCAGATCTGGGTAGTTCAAGCAATCCGAAGCCTTAAAAACTGGCCCGACACAGAAGAGGTGCACGGATCCGGGAGAGGGGGCGGGGGAGAAGCCCTAAAAGGCATTACGGACTCGGAGGGTGTGGGTGAAACAGCTAAAGTCCTTGAAGGCAAGGCTCCCCTCTTCTACCACCACCCCACAACCTGGTGGATGCAAAAGGCAGGTACCAGTCTAGGTGAGAGGTCTATCCTCCCGGTCCACAGGAGCTCGCAAGATCTTCAACCATGGACGCGGGAAGCGGAGACTTTGAAGCATTTGTCCCGTTACCCCCACCCCTATCCCTCGTCCTGTTGCTCACCGGTGTTGCAGCCCCACGAGTCCCAGAGTGATCACATGTGGCACATCTAGCTGCGTGGGCCACTCTCCAGATGCGATGCACCCGAACACGCCACATTCCTCTCGAATCCCCAACTCCTCCAGCTCCATGTCGCCGCCGAAAGCACGTGGAGGGACCTGCCGCTGCGGCCGAGATCCAAGCACCAACCAGCTGCCGGATCGGCCCCTACGTCTCGGAGGCTGGCGCTGGAGACAGCAGCTTCCTTTCCTGAGGCTCGACCCTCGCTACTGCGGCGGCGCAGGCGGTCCCGGAGTGGGCGTGACCCACTCCGCCTTCGCCGCCCTGCCCCGCCTCCCGAGGCCGGCCAATGAGCGAGGGGAGAGGAGGGGCTCCGTGGTGGAGGGGCGGAGCCTCTGAATTTATCGGGGTGGAGCCAGTCCTCCCCGGGAGCAGTCTGGGATGTTGTTTTCACCTACACGTGGAAATCTCCGTTATTTTCCTACACCCAACCCCGGGGTGATGAAAGTGATGGGGTTAATGCCATATTTCTCTCTTAGAGGGTGTGAACTTTACACGCCCCTGCCCACAGCTTTCCCCCGGCCATCAGGACTTGGTACGCTCCAACCTATGAACCGCTCTCGCTGGCGAGAAGGGGCCCCAGACTGCGAGCGAGCGCAGCTACGTGGGGAGGGGCCGCCAGTGCGCGCCACTTTTCGCCTCTGCAAGTAGAGCGGCCGCGCGGGGCAGTCCGGAGGCGGGGTCGCGTTGCTGCGCCTGCGCGGCGGGAAGCCTTGGGGAAACCTTCCCTCCGGGGTCAGGGCTGTGCTCCACCAGCGGAGACCCTCCGGGTAGTGTCGCTGTCGCTGAGCTTGGCGTGAGCAGCCCGTCGCTGCGCGGTCCCGACCCCGGGAGTGTCTGTGGACCCAGCTTCGGTCCCCGCCCAGCGAAACTCTGATCGCTCCTCTTTTCCAGATTTCAGCGTCTCATCCCGGCGCGGTCACTGCCCCCAGCCCATTAAGAATAATGGCGACAGCCGAGGGTGAGTAATAGGCGACTGGGCCCTCTTGGGAGTCCCTGCGTTCCACAGTCTCCCCGCCTTCCCTCCAAGGAGCTCTAGGGCTCGGCGCGCACACATTGTGCACCAGCCGTCCGGCCTTTCTGTGGCGGCGGATCCAGGCCTCAGAGCGGGAGCACACGTGGCCCAGACGCTGAGAGACGTGCTTTGCACACCTAGCACCCGGGCCTCTTCTAACTCGTTGAGACACCCAGAACTGCGTCTGGGATGGGAGGAAAGAGCAAAGTATAGAGTAGCTAGAACAAGAAATGGCCAGAGATTGGAGAGGTGCCTGGAAACTTTGTGAGCAGTAAATGTTGCAAAACCATCACGTGAAAACCTAACAGTGACTCTTCAAAGCCTTGCTTTCCCTGTTAAAGGAGTGTTTTCCAGACGATTACTAATTTTAACCTTCAGGAAAATCTAGGTTTTCTGTGGTTTGATCTTATTTTAAAAAAGATAGTCTTTGTTACCATGTGGCCTTGGAGACTTGCAAAGCCCGCAGGCGAAGTTTTCCTAGCTTCTTTTGGCTTGGTCATAATTTACATAGTTATGTAATCATTTTGTCCCTGGTTGTATACTCCGGAAGATCTTTCTTGCTATTTATGCTGATAAAGCGTTGGTTTGATCTGCATACAGGTTTCCAGTTTTATTTTTTGTGGTACTGAGAATTGAACCCAGAGACATTATTCTTCGGAGCTACACCCCAGCCCTATTTTATTTTAAGTTGATGAGAGTCACATTTATTGCTGAGGGTGTCCTAGAACCTGTAATCCTCCTGTCTCAGCCTCACAAGTACTGAGATTACAGGCATGCTGCCACTAAACCCCCAGCGGGGTTTTCAAATTTATTGTCAATCAAATTGCTTATGTTGGCTGATCAGTACATTGTTTTCCACATAGGAAGAATCTAAATTTTGATCAGAAAGTTGCAGATTCAACAAAACGATCTGGATACAGAGTAGCAATTCCATGAAATCTAGGCATTGGACCAGAACTTTTTCTGTGGTCAGGTTACCTGCACCTGTATTGCATTGACAGGTTAATTTTCCTAAAATGTCACTTTTTTTGGTACTGGAGATTGAACCCAGGTGGTGTTCTACCACTAAATTGCACCCCACACCCTTTTTTATTTTGAAATAGGACCTCAAGCCTATGATCTTTCTGTCTCAGCCTCCCAAGTACTGGGATTACAGGAGTGCAAAACCACAATGGACCCTTTCTATTCTTTGTTTTGAGATAATCTAAGTTGCTGAAGCTGGCCTTGAATTTGGGATGCTCCTGCCTCAGCCTCTTGAGTAGCTAGAATTGCAAGTGTACAATTAATTGGCTTGCCTGGCAATTAATTTTAATTCTGTTTCAGTTCAGCTGTGAAAGAGACAGTGAGTGGAAAGAGCACAGGAGTTAATATCAGAAGACCTAGGATTTTTTCTAGCTCTGTATATCCTAATTCTTAGTTTCTGATCTCTGTAATTATTTACATAATTAGATTTACTTACAAAATTACCCAGTAGTACATGAGAAAATATCTTGAGGAGTATGAGGTTCTATACAGATGGTGTAATTTTTATTAAAATTATTACTCAATCACTTGATATCACTGATCCATTATTCCCAATGATTTAGTCTTCAATGTTCAGGAAATTTCTTCTTGAAATCTGATAGAGTTCTATTTTGTTTCCATAGTACTGAACATTGGTAAGAAACTCTATGAGGGTAAAACAAAAGAAGTCTATGAATTGTTAGATAATCCAGGAAAAGTCCTCCTTCAGTCCAAGGACCAGATTACAGCAGGAAATGCAGCTAGAAAGAATCACCTGGAAGGAAAAGCTGCAATCTCCAATAAAATTACCAGCTGTATTTTTCAACTGTTACAGGAAGCAGGTAAGTGGCTCTCCACATAGCCTCTTTCCCTTTCCTTCTCTCCTCCCCTAGGCCTCCTTCCTTCTCTCTTTCATCTTGATAATTTTCATGGCGGAATGACATTATTTGGATCAACAACATTTTACTTACCAGCTTGTTTTTCAGTTGTTATAGGAGACAGGTAAGTGGTTCTTCATCCTTTCCTTGCTCTTCTCTTTTACACACACATACACACACGCGCCCCTCTTACATGGGGAGATGACATTAGTTGGATTAGTCACCTGTTGTTTGGGGGTGCCTCACAACCTAAGTTAATTAAAATCAAGCCAAGAACTCTTAAACTTAACTGAATTTGGGAGTACTGTCAGGGAGTCAAAAGAAATTTTATCTCCAGTCTTTCTCAGGCACATACATCAGTTCTGCAACTTCCTTCTCCAAGACCATCTTTAGTCTTCAGGAACTTAGCTATGAAGGAAACCCATCTTGGTGTTGAGAGCTCTAATTAATAAACTGAAATTTCATTGCTGAAATTTTATACATTATTCTTTGTTTTGCCTGCTGAACATAATACAGAATCTCATATCCCTCTTCCACTATGTATTGAAAACTACTTGAAGATAGCAACTGTGCTTTCTCAACCTGTCATTCTTCAAATGGGTAGAACTGAACTAGATGGAAGATTTCCAGAGTTTCCTCCTACTTAGAAATTGAAGAAAAACTATTTTCAATAGACAAACCAAAAGACCAAATTAAGATCAGAATGTTGTGTAGAGAAGTATTTGGAGCAAAGAAAGGGGAATTAATTTTTTTTCCTGAAGGGATTCATTCAGCTACTGATTGGCTGGAGAATGCATTGTATGTATATTCTACATTTTGTTTATTCATTAAGCTGTTGAAGGGCATTTATGTTGTTCCTCTCTCTTATTAATAATAATGCTGCTGTGAACATTGCTGTACAACAAGTGTCTATTTGAGTCTCTGCTCTCAACTCTGAGTGTAAACTACAAGTGGAATTGCTGGCTCACAGTATATTTAAATGATTAATAGATTATTACTTTCCAAGGACATAACATAAATAAATGGTTTCCATCTCAAGCATCACAAGTCAGTTTTTTTTTTGTTTTTTTTTTTGCGGTACTGGGGATTGAACTCAGGGGCATTCTACCTCCAAGCTACACGCCCAGCCCTATTTTTTATTCTTTATTTTGAAACCGGGTCTCACTAAGTTGCGGAGTGCCTCACTAGGTAGCTGAGGTTGGCCGTGAACCGGGATCCTCCGGTCTCAGCCTCCCGAATGCTGGGATTACAAGCATGCGCCACCACGCCCGGCTACAAGTCAGTTCTTTAATTTTAGTTTTTCAGTAACTATATGAAAAAGAAAAGGGAGTGGAGGGACAAATATTTTCTTTGCTCTTGGCCAAAGTGGCTTCTATGTTCCTCTTGCCACTTGATGAATGCCTTTTTCAAGGATTATTTGCTCTAAATGTTATAAGAAAAAGGCTATTTGGAATTTAGGGTTTTTTTGTTTTTTTTTTTCAGTACTGGGGATTGAACTCAGGGGAATTCTACCTCCGAGCTATACCCCCAGCCCTATTTTTTATTCTTTATTTTGAAACCAGGTCTCACTAAGTTGCGGAGTGCCTCACTAGTTAGCTGAGGCTGGCCGCGAACCTGGATCATCCGGTCTCAGCCTCCTGAATGCTGAGATTACAAGCGTGAGCCACCACGCCCGACTTAGGATTGTTTTTTATTGTGACAAGTAAGTAGATAATACTGCATTCAATCCCCAGTTTCACCAAAAAAAAAAAGAATAGAATTCTGTAATCAAGTTGGATTTAGAGGTAATTTAGTGCCACTTAGATAATTCTGTACTGTGTGCAAAGTTATATACTCAGTGACAGAGGAGATAACAAGAAATACTATTGAATGAATGCCTGGTTAAAACTCTAAAATCCAGATCTTTTGGCCCAGTGTATACTTTGTGATAAAACATTAAGATGAAATAATATTTTTATAATAGTCATCTAATCATTTTTTAAATTATATTGTTTATGGGTTTTTGCTTGTTTCTTGTAAAAGTATTTTTATTATGCCTTAGATCTAAGCCTCTCAAATAAGAGCTTTTCTTTTTTTTTTTTTGTAACTTTTAAAATCAATATGTAGGTATCAAAACTGCTTTTACCAGAAAATGTGGGGAGACAGCTTTCATTGCACCCCAGTGTGAAATGATTCCAATTGAGTGGGTTTGCAGAAGAATAGCAACTGGCTCTTTTCTCAAAAGAAATCCTGGTGTCAAGGAAGGATATAAATTTTACCCACCTAAGGTGGAAATGTTTTTCAAGGTAATTATTTTATGCTTCTGTGTCTACCTGTAACATAGCACCAAACTTACCATTATAAACTCAAAAGATGTAAACATTATTGAAGTTCTGATACTGTAAATGCCATTGTGGATATTTATGTCAGTAAAATATATTTCCATTGATGATAAGTCAGATTTTTAAAAGAAAATAACTGAAAATATATTGATAACAAAATGAGCAAATTAAAAGTAATTGAGAAGAAAAATAACAACACTTCAAAAATTTAAAATTTAGATTTGAAATCCTTTTATATTCTAATTCAGGAAAACATACAATCAATATATTGATGAGCAAAAATGTGTACTGTAAGGATACAGGAGTCAATGTTTATAAATTTTTATAGGCTTTGTTCAAGCCATTGTTCCTTTTTTTTTTTTTTTTTTTTTTTTGGTACTGGGGATTGAACTCAGAGGCATTCTATCTATGAGCTTCAGTCCCAAGTACCACACATATATCCATAAGAGAAAATGTTGGGATACTGCTTAAAATAGAATCAAATTATTTTATTTTAATTTTGTGGTACTGGGGATCAAACCCAGGGGCATTCTACCTCCGAGCTACACCCCTAGCCCTTTTTAAATTATTTTTATTTTGAAACAGGGTCTCAGTAGGTCGATGAGAGTCTCACTACTCCTGTCTCAGCCTCCCAAATCCTGGTATTACAAGTGTGCGCTACCATATCGGCTTATCAAATTATCACTGAGCTCTTTGAGGTCTCTTAAATTATCAAATAATGTCCCTAAAAACTTGAAATCCTGTATAAGTTCTTATCACGTGGAGGTCAGAAGGTTATAAAACTGATTTTGGAAAGATTTGTTCGACTGAAAATGTGTTTTGGCCTTTTGTGTCTTGTTACACTTATTGAGGAGAAAGAACCCCCAGTACTTGGGAGGCTGAGATAGGAGGGTCATAGGAGGGCTACTTAGTGAAGCCCTCCACAACTTAGTGAGACCTTATTTCAAAATGAAGAATAAAAAATAGGGCTGGTGGTGTAGCTTGGAGGTACATATATCTTTATAGGGAGAAGGAAAATCTCTTTCAAGTATTTTTATGACGCAGAATAAGTTAATTCCCTAAATATGTTGAATTTTAAAGTAGCTATTGAAAGGAGACGAAAAATCAGTATTTTGAACTAAATGGAATTATTACCAGAAGTCTTTTTAGAGACAATGGGTATTTCTGAGGAATTCATGCTCAATGCAAAAAGGGCTTTGGTTTTTCTCAATAAGTTCAAAGGTTTTAGATTTGAATTTAATTGTACGTCCATACTTTATTCTTAGGATGATGCCAATAATGATCCACAATGGTCTGAGGAACAGCTTATTGCTGCGAAATTTTGCTTTGCTGGACTTGTTATAGGCCAAACTGAAGTGGATATCATGAGTCATGCTACACAAGCTATTTTTGAAATACTGGAGAAATCCTGGTTGCCCTTGAATTGTACACTGGTTGATATGAAGGTATAGATAAAACAGGAAGATTTGAAAATAAAGCCTTTAAAGGAGATTTTCCCCCATTAAAACAGTTTTTAAAAGCTATTCTTTGGCCATGTGCTGTTTCTAGATTGAATTTGGTGTTGATGTAACCACCAAAGAAATTGTTCTTGCTGATGTTATTGATAATGATTCCTGGAGGCTCTGGCCATCTGGAGATAGAAGCCAGCAGAAAGACAAACAAGTAAGTAATGCTTTGAGGTTGTTATCCTTTGCAAGACCAGACTGGGATAGAGAAGAAAGGAAAGATAGGAGGAAATGAAAAGGTAGTCAATATTCCTTATGATAATGAACCTGATTTGTTGATTGCTAATTACTTTTGGGGGGGGTACTGGGGATTGAATACCCCCAGCCCTATTTTTTATTCTTTATTTTGAAACAGGGTCTCACTAAGTTGCGGAGTGCTTCACTAGGTAGCTGAGGCTGGCCACAAATCCGGGTCCTCCGGTTTCAGCCTCCCAAATGCTGGGATTATAAGCGTGCGCCACCGCCCGGCTAATTGCTAATTACTTTTAAAGATAACTCTCTTTTATTCTGACATAGGAATAATATGAATAATACTTTAAACTTATAAAGCAGATTTCTCATTTATTTTCTTCATAGACTAAGACTCTCTGACAATAACAGAGCAAGTATTATCCTTATTTGGCTAGATGAAACTAAAGCTCTAATAGGATAAGTATCATCACCAATATGAGATTAATCTGGCTCTTTTTCTATTCTTAACTGAATTAGGCCCAGACCCTCTTAATATTTAATTCATAAGAATTCTCAAGGCAGTTAATTGTAGTTGCTAGTGTAGAAAGCACTTAACCTTAAATGAAAATAAAACCACTTTGCTACTGAACTTTCTCTAGTTTAATCCAGGAAATGAATTTGTTGACAGGTATATTTTCAAATATATCTCTTGCTTTAAAAACTCATAATCCCCACTCAAAATTTAGAACAAGCTTGGCATAGTTGAACACACCTATAATCTCAGTACTTTGGAGGCTGAGACAGGAGGATCACGGATTTGAAGCCAGCACACTGTAGCAGTAACTTAATGAGGCCTTGTTTCAAAATAATAAAATGGGGTTGGGGTGTAGTTCAGAAGAACTCCCCTGGGTTCAATCTCTATTACGTCAAAAAAAAAAAAAAAAAAAATCTTAGAAACCAAATGGCTTTAGATAGCAAGAGATACTTATTTTCTAAACTTTCTTATTTTCTAGTCTTATCGTGACCTCAAAGAAGTAACTCCTGAAGGACTCCAGATGGTAAAGAAAAACTTTGAGTGGGTTGCAGAAAGAGTAGAGGTAATCCTTCTATCGTAAACTTATACTGTGTTACGTGTTTTTCTTTTAAGGAAGTCTTGTTTCAAAACAAAATATAAGTATGAACACCTTTAGTAAAAGTCTCAGCTGGATTATCCTTATTGGTATATTGGAACTCCCTGCTGTTTAGCTGGCCAGTGTACTCCTCCCAAATCCTGGTGGTGAAACCTGGTATCCTGTCTACTCCTTATCCCTGTAGGAGACACTTTCATTTCCTACCAACCTCTCCACTGCTACTCAGTTCCAATGGCAAGGGATGGATGGAACTCCATGTAACTTTATTTTATTAATTCTTCAGGGGTTTTATTGCTGTTTTTGTGGTGCATCAGGTCAAACACAGGGCATCATGCATGTGAGGCAAGTGCTTTACCACTGAGATACATCCCCAGCCCGTCATGTAACTATAAGATGTCGCTTGAATTTTTATGATTACTATAACCATGGGATTTGAATGGAATTTGTAATTATTCACAGGACATAGTCTCCTTTTAGAACATTCCATGGTAGTATATATTTCAAGTTCTAAGCAATCAACTATAATGATTCACAACATAATCTCTAGTTTGGCTGATTATGCCTTCAAACATATGTTAAATAGAATGTACTAAAATCCTTAGAATGAAATATTTTGTTAAAATTCCCGAAATAGTGATTAAAAGATTTGAGTATTTGTCCTTTTTTTTTTTTTTTTTTTTGGGTACTGGGGATTGAATTCAGGGGCATTCTACCTCCGAGCTATACCCCCAGCCCTATTTTTTTCTCTTTATTTTTTTGAAACAGGTTCTCACTAAGTTGCGGAGTGCCTCACTAGGTAGCTGAGGCTGGCCACGAATCTGGATCCTCAGGTCTCAGCCTCTCAAATGCTGGGATTACAAGCGTGCGCCACCACGCCCTGCAGTATTTGTCCTTTTATTATATAAAAAACATAATTTACCCCTTGGGTCTTAATTATGAAGATCACTTTCCTTCATATGGAAAGACTATTTTAAGAAATCTTTCTCATTTTGTTCTCTCTGTCTTAAATTTAATCTTAAGAAGCCGAATGTGGTGGCATTCACCTCTAATCCCAGTATTTGAGAGGCTGAGAAAGGAGAATCACAGGTTTGAGGCCAGCCTCAGCCACTTAGTGAGGCCCTGTTTCCAAGTAAAAAATAAAATATGTTCTTGGGATGTAGCTCGGAGGTACAAAGACCCTGGGTTCGGTCCCCCACACCACACACACACACACACCCACACACACACACACACACACACACACAAAATAAGGGAAAAAAAATCTCTCAGGATATAATCTTACTACAAACTATACCTCTGTAAGTTGACTATTTGTATGGTCCTCATTCCTGTGTTTATCCATTTTTGTTCCTTTTTATATCCATGTTTTTCTTTTCCAGTTGCTTCTGAAATCAGAAAGCCAGTGCAGGGTTGTAGTATTGATGGGCTCAACTTCTGATCTCGGTCACTGTGAAAAAATCAAGAAGGCTTGTGGAAATTTTGGGATTCCATGTGAACTTCGGGTAACATCTGCCCATAAAGGACCAGATGAAACTCTGCGGATTAAAGCTGAGTATGAAGGTAAACCTCAGATAACTAGAGCATTTCAGGTAGTTCTGATTTTTGCCAGAAAAATTTGTGTTAGATTAATAATGCTGCTAAAGAGGTTTTTCATAATTTCAAGGGAAAATCTTATAATATGCTACATTTTCAAGATACCTCCAAAGAACATAAGTTACTGTGAGCTTGTCAAAGAAAGAAGTAGGGAAAAGTAATGGAAAATGCAAGAATGGAGGGAAAACAGGCTAGAACTGTGAGAACTTCTGCCGTCTTTACCTACTACACACTCTTGAGTAATGTGCTCCAATAGAAAAGAACCATCATAACAGTTACAGGAGGCCTAAGGCTGAAACAGCAGATCCTCTATGGTATCTTTAATGACTAGCCTTTTCTAGGAGGCGTTAAACATGAAAAAAAAGGGCATAGTTTCAGAGTATAGAACATAAAAGAAATGAGAAGATAGCATTGATCTAAAATACTGACTCCCTGGGTTTACTACCAAATATTTCTCAACTGGAAAAATGTTGACTGTTCTCTCTAACGATCATTGCTACATGAGTGTAGTTTTTAATTTAGGAGGATGGGGTATAGACTCAGATCCCTTTAATAAGCTAATGAAGGTTAGAAGTTGTTCTCTAGAAAAATTCAAATGTATCAAATTTTTAGATACTACATATGCTTTTATTTTTGGTACTTAGGACCAAGCCCAGGGCCTCAAGCATGCTACTTACTTGCTCTTCTACTGAGCTAAACACCACCTCATTATTAAACTTGCCTTTAATTCTTGTTTCAGAGAGTTCTCTTAACATCTCTAGTCACTATTAAATAAATCTCCCTGCCCCCTATTGTTTGAAGGACTGCTTAGCAGAAAAGACATCTGTTCAGTTAGTATCAGTCTTTATTTTGGTGAGCCTAAGCAGCAGTAGTGGAGGGGCCTGAAAGCCATCTTTCACTAAACCCCTGACATTCCCTTTGTACTATAGATCTCAGAGATGGCCAAACCTAGCCTAGTTATTTTATTATTTGACATACAGAAAGTGGCAGAGTGAATCTTATATTTGAGTATATGGATAATAATAATGTCTGTTTAATGCATCTAATTAATATAGCATCTAATAATACTCATCTAATTAATACTCATCTTGTGATACCCTAGGGGATGGCATTCCCACTGTGTTTGTGGCAGTGGCAGGCAGAAGCAATGGCTTGGGCCCAGTGTTGTCTGGTAATACTGCATATCCAGTCATCAGTTGTCCTCCCCTCACACCAGACTGGGGAGCTCAGGATGTGTGGTCATCTCTTCGATTACCCAGTGGTAAGACACACTCAAATTCTTTAAACTGCTTTGGTTCAATCCCCTGTACTACCCACACATAAGAGAATTCAGACATGCTCAACAGTATAGAGAATAACATAATGAAATCTCATGTACCCATCATCCAGTCTTAGCAATTAATTTTTTTTTTTAATCTGTAAACCCTCCTTTGGGGATAGATTATTTTAAGGCAGATTTTATTTATTTATTTATTTATTTATTTATTTATTTATTTATTTATTTATTTTTGCGGTATTGGGGATTGAACTTGGGGGCATTCTACCTCCGAGCTATACCCCCAGCCCTAGTTTTTATTTATTTTGAAACCGAGTCTCACTAAGTTGCGGAGTGCCTCACTAGGTAGCTGAGGCTGGCCGCGAACCCGGATCCTTCAGTCTCAACCTCCCGAATGCTGGGATTACAAGCGTGCGCCACCACGCCCGGCTTAAGGCAGATTTTAGACATTGTAGTATTTTATACTTAAAAGTATGTATTTTTGTTTTATTAATTCATTTTCATGATACCATATTTAACATCTAAAAAAAATACAGTAATTTCTTAGAATCATCTTATTTCCAGTTGGTGTCTCATCTGTTTTTATACAGTTTATTTGAATTGAGATCCAAAACTATCCTTATATTGCAGTTAGTTGAAATGTCTCTTAAGTCTTTTTTAATCTATAAAAATTCACCCTCCTGTTTCCCCTTTCATTTTTTTTTTTTTTTTTTTTGCGGTACTGGGAATTGAACTCAGGGGCATTCTACCTCCGAGCTATACCCCCAGCCCTATTTTTTATTCTTTATTTTGAAACCGAGTCTCACTAAGTTGCGGAATGCCTCACTAGGTAGCTGAGGCTGGCCACGAACCCGGATCCTCCGGTCTCAGCCTCCCGAATGCTGGGATTACAAGCGTGCGCCACCACGCCCGGCTCCCTTTCATTTTTCCTATAAAAGTTTGCACATTTTTGAACCAGGTGTGGTGATGCATGCCTGTAATCCCAGTATGTGAGAGATTCAAAGGTTGAAGGACAGCCTCAGCAATGTAGCAAGACTCTCAGCAACCTAGTGAGACTCTGTTTCAAAACAAAAAAAGGGCTTTGGGTAGGTATTGTTTGGAGGTAGGCTGCCCCTGTGTTCAATCCCCAGTACTACACACACACAAAAAAATTCCACATTTTAGATTTGGTTTATTACATTCTGAGGTGATGGTAAACATGCTCTTTCCATTCCCCTATATTTTCTATAAATTGGTAGTAAGATCCATAGTAAGGTCAAGTTCATATTATTTTTTCAAGAATACATGATTTGTGGTATTGAGTTCTTAAGGTAAATGAGACGTCCGAAAAGTAAATTTTTTTTTAAATTTAGGACAAAAATAAATGATATAAAAGGAAATCATGTTGCCTAATGGAGTTAAAGCTCATGTAATAACCACATTGTGGTTTGTTCCTCATAATCTAAGATATAATCTGATATTCTGCCAAATTCTGAGAATCAACAGTTTGAATAGGAGTTGATTTGCTTATTACTAAAACCCCAAACTTTTCTCAGTTATGTAAATTTGTCCTTCAGAGGTGTTAAATAGGTTAAATTCCTGAGCTCTCTGACCTGTTCCAGTATGGACTGGCTACTGCACTGCTGTTGTCTTTACTGTTTTGGAGATTCATTTTCCCTGTGTCTAGCTTTAGTCTAGACCTGGTTTCCTAGGTCCCATGTCTTCTCTTATCTTCATTTACTTCTTATTTTTTATTATATTTTTCCCATTTCTTTTTTTAATTGGAGCACATTCTTTGTTAACTTCCTGAGAATACAAATTTTGAGGCCTTGGGTATCTGAATTGTTTGTATTGAAACTCCACGCTAATTTATAGTGTAGGAATTTGAAGAGCATTATTATTCCAGTTTCTAGCATTTAGAGTTGTTGAGACATCCCCCCTCCCCCACCTAAGTGCCTTTCCCTATTTCCTGACTCTAGGTCCTTTATCAATTTGGTTTCTTTCTGGAAACTTTTAAGGTCTTTTATCTGACCTCATTGTGAACTTTGTAGGCTCTTTTCATACAATACTTTGATTCCATAGTCATCGAGTCATTTAATTTCCTTACCAATCCATGTCATCTCCTCATTTTTGGATTATTAAAATTTGGTTCTCCTTTGTTTCAACTATATTTTCTTTTTCTTGGTGCTGTACTTTATGGGATACTGCCTCAGTTTCACATTCCAACCCTTAGAAGTGTTTCATTTTGGACACAGTCTCTTTACATTTCCAATTCCTCTTTTTTGTTTTCTGGGCTTTTTAATTTTTTCATCCCTATAGCAAGCATCCTCTTCTTGTTTAATCTTTGCAGTAAGCCGGGCGTGGTGGTGCACGCTTGTAATCCCAGCATTTGGGAGGCTGAGACCGGAGGATCCAGGTTCGTGGCCAGCCTCAGCTACCTAGTGAGGCACTCTGCAACTTAATGAGACCCTGTTTCAAAATAAAGAATAAAAAACAGGGCTGGGGGCATAGCTCAGAGGTAGAATGCCCCTAAGTTCAATCCCCAGTACTGAAAAAAAAATAATAATAATCTTTGCAGTAACATTTTTTTTCTGGTATGACAGTCTTTTTCATACTAGTTTCTTTCCTCAACTTTCTGATAATTCAGTTTGAATGTGGTACTGTAAAAAGCCAGTTGGAACCTGGCTCCACTGTAGGGTGATCTGGTAGTTACTCTTTGAATAATTCTTCACATCAGTGTGTAAGTCTTTTCTCCTGTGTTAACCAGAATTACCCAGAGAACTTTTTTTGTTTTAAACTCCTGCCTGGATAAATAAACCTTGCTGCTAGCATTCAGGAAGTTAATGGGGGAAGCTAAAGATCTCAAGAGATGTGTGTAAACCTAATCCTGTTTTCATTGACTGACTCAGCTGTCCCTTGTGTCCCTATTCCAGAGAAGCCTGGGCTAAACTCTCTTCTACCATCAAATAAATTGAGGACTCTGCTACAGTGTTTTAAAGTTGTTGTTGCTCAGTTAGACAATGAGGAAAGAGGTCTGAAGACCTAACTGCTTCTTAGACTTTTATTAGTCCTCTTCTTAGCCCCACTTTCATTCCCACTGTCTCCCTCCCCTAAGGTATCTATTGTCCCTGACTCCTCAACCGTTGGGCAGGCCCTGTGATATCAGTCAGGTTGCTTAAATAAACCTATTAACCAAATTTATGCCAGAAGAACTGCATAGGTATTTCCCATTCAACTTAGGGAATGTGGATGAACAAAAATTGGGCAGTTTTTATCTACTGCTCTTCAAGGAGAGAGAGAGTCTGGAAGATTTATACATTTTGGTCACGAGAATTGGGGATAATCTTTTGAGAAGTGGTTTTACAGTGGCATGTGTAAAATCCTGAAGACTGCTGCTCATTTTCCGTTCTCTGTAATTTTTTAATTTGTTTTGTTTTGATGTCAGTGCTAGAGGAACAAGCCCAGAGTTTCATGCTGATGCATGTTAGACAAATTCCCTGCCACTCACCTATATTTGTAGCCCCTGTACTTGCATTATTAACCCACAGCTCATTTTTTGTGTATTTTCCTTTCTGGACTACAGGTCTCGGCTGTTCAACCATACTTTCTCCAGAAGGATCAGCTCAGTTTGCTGCTCAGATATTTGGATTAAACAACCATTTGGTATGGGCCAAACTCCGAGCAAGCATATTGAACACATGGATTTCCTTAAAGCAGGCGGACAAGAAAATCCGAGAATGTAATTTATAAGAAAGAATGTCTTTGGGGGAGGGGAGGATGAATTTCTAATTTAGCTACAGAAAAAAAATCAAGATGAAAAGATTATTTCAAATCAGAGGAGACAATTTAGTAGTGAATAAAAGCTTCTCCAGATTTATAGATTAGTAAAATATGTTATTATTTCTTAATACTCCTTTATAGGTAGTGAAATTTATAGGTGACATTTTTTAACTATTAGCCATTATATGGTTGTTAGGTAGGTAACAAAGAAACACATTAATAAGTGCTAATAATGTCCTATTATAAACCTCTGAAGTTATTTGATCTTCTATGTCTCAATTTGTTTTAAAAAGTTAGGATGGTGGCAAAAACACAGTCCTAAACCGGGCGTGGTGGCACCCGCTTGTAATCCCAGCATTTGGGAGGCTGAGACCTGAGGATCCGGGTTCGTGGCCAGCCTCAGCTACCTAGTGAGGCCCTCCACAATTTAGTGAGACCCTGTTTCAAAATAAAGAATAAAAAATAGGGCTGGGGGTGTAGCTCGGAGGTAGAATACCCCTGAGTTCAATCCTCAGTACCGGGAAAAATAAATATATATACATATAGTCCTCATTCACTTTTGGTCTTTACAGATTCTGTTAGGACTTGTTTTTAAATTGTAGTCACTATCTCAGAAGATGATGTATTTCTACTCATATGTAGCCATTAGTATATTTTTTGGTTTTGCTTTTTGTGGTGCTGAGGATAGAACCCAGGACCTACTATTTGGTAAGCAAATGCTCTACCATTGAGCTACACCCCCAGCTCCTATTTATTTTTAATTTTTTTAATTTTTAAGAAAAGTTGAGATTGGTGTTGGGAGTTCAGGGAATATATGAAATAAGATGAAGGGAGCCAGGCAGGTGGTGCATGCCTGTAATCTCAGTACATGGTAAACTGAGACAGGATTGCAGGTTCGATACCAGCCTCAACTTAGTGATACTCTCAACAATATAGTAAGACCCTGTTTCAAAACAAAAAATAAAAAGGGCTGGGAGTGTGGCTTGGAGGTAGAACACCCTGGGTTCAATACCACCCCACATACACACACCCACACAGATTCACCTCTATGGGAGCAGTTGTTACTGAGAGAACAAATTATGTGTGCTTTGAATTGCAGTGTTTCCACTTTTCTCTTTGCCATGTTCATCACATTCACATTTGAGATGGGTAACCTAACATACTGAGCAAGTTGAGTCCTTCTTCTCTTTTGATCTGTTTGTCATATGCCATGGCCAACTCGTGATTCCCTGCCACCTTCTAATACCACTATTATACGCCAGCTCATATAGGAACACGTAAAACCTAGGAAGGGTAAAAATCACAGAACATGGAGAAATTCTTTACATAAATATATCATTATTTCACTATATTTTATTTTACTGTTTTTGTTAAGCATCAGTGAAATCTTTGTCATCTTTAACCTATAACTACTATTTGGAAATCAGTTACACAGATCCCTAAACTTTAATCTGGGTGTCCACAAAAGCCTTGAATTTATATGTAAATGTTTACCTTTTTATTTATTTATTTATTTGAGAATAGGGCGATCATAGTTTTCTCCAGAGTAATCTGTCCCCCAAAATGTTAAGAACCTCTGCTACAGATGAAATTTTGATAAGACGCTTCCTGATGGCCTATACTGTTGATTCTTTCTCACCTCTTAACCACTAATAAGCTGTCATCTTTTTTTTTTTTTTTTTTTCATCTGATCCTAGTCTAGTGTGATTTTACCCTACACTTCTTTCTTAGGCTAGACACCAGGATATTCTACTTTACTCTTAATCATTTCTCTTACTTTCTCCCTTAAGTATAAGGGTTCCCTGTTTTTGAGTTTTCCCTCTTGTTCATTAATACTGATTGGATGATCTTAATTCCTTCAACTAAACTCAGTATTACTGACTCCAAGTTATATTTCTCTAGAATTGTATTTTCAACTGCCCATCTCTCTCTCTATCCCATGGGCACCCCCATAAAAACCAGAATGCCTCACACTTAATTCATCTTCACCAAGCCTGTAACTCTTGGCAACCCACTGTTCAAAACCAAGAGCTTGATTTCATTTTTGATGTTTGTCTCTGGCCTTTCACATCTTATCACCCAGGCATGTCAGGTTTGCTTTTTTTGGAGGGGGGGTATTGGGGATTGAACTCGGGCATTCTACCTCTGAGCTACACCCACAGCCCTATTTTCCCGGTACTGGGAATTGAACTCAGGGGCATTCTACCTCCGAGCTATACCCCCAGCCCTATTTTTTATTCTTTTTTTTTTTTGAAACAGGGTCTCACTAAGTTGCGGAGTGCCTCACTAAATAGCTGAGGCTGGCCGCGAACCCGGATCCTTCAGTCTCAGCCTCCCAAATGCTGGGATTACAAGTGTGTACCACCATGCCTGACTTCATGTCAGTTTTAATTTCTTTCTTTTTTTTTTTTTTTTTTGCAGTACTGAGGATTGAACCCAGGGGCATTCTATCTCCGCGCTACACCCCTAGTCTTATTTTTTATTCCTTATTTTGAAACAGGGTCTCACTAAGTTGCGGAGAGCCTCATTAAGTAGCAGAGGCTGGCTGCGAACCCCGATCCTTTGGTTTCCGCCTCCCAAGTACTGGGATTACAAGCGTGCACCACCATGCCTGGCTGTCAATTTTAATTTTGATTAACCTGAGTTTACCTTGTCCTCTTTGTACAGAAACATAAATGAGGATAAACATCTTGATCCTTAGAAAGTCTCAGTTCTCAACCCAGCCTTTTCTAAGTTAACTGTCCAGAGACTTCTGATATTCTTATGGTTTAGATATGAAGTGTCTCCCCAAGACGTGTTGAAGGCGTGGTCCCTAATGCAGCAGTGTCCAGAGAGGGGTTTCGGAGAGTGATTGGACCCTGGTGGCTCTGGCCTCATTAGTGGATAGATCCATTGGAGGATTCCTCATTTGATGACAAGATGGAGGGCTGGAAATTGTAGGATTTGGAACTTAGTTGAAGGGATTGGGTCCTTCGGGGCTGTATCTTGTCCTGGCCCTTTCTCTGCCTCCTGCTGCCATGAGGCAAACAACTTTCCTCCACAGCCATTCTGCCATGATCTGCCTTACTGCAGACCCACAGCAATGGAGCCAGCTGACTATGGTCAGAGCCTCTGGAACCATGAGCTGAAAATAAATCTTTCCTTCTCTAGGCTGTTTTTCTAAGATATTTTGTCACAGTGATGAAAAGCTAGTTGACTAACATAAATTCATCTCTAACACCATAGACTCCTTAAAAAACATCAATGTTGTTAACCCTCTCTTTAGAAAACTGCACACACAAAATTTACCAACAGATTGTGTTTATTCTTGAATTCCCCTGAAGCTTACCAGTGGTCTTAAGAAGCAATAACAGCCGGGCGTGGTGGTGCACGCTTGTAATCCCAGCATTTGGGAGGCTGAGACCGGAGGATCTGGGTTCATGGCCAGCCTCAGCTACCTAGTGAGACCCTCTGCAACTTAGTGAGAACCTGTTTCAAAATAAAGAATAAAGAGTGCTGGGGTGTATAGCTCGGAGGTAGAATGCCCGAGTTCAATTCCCAGTACCGCAAAAAAAAAAAAAAAAAAAAAAAGCAATAGCATAACCCATGAGAGAGTTTCGTTTTCTCATAATATTTGGACTACCACATATCTACCTTTAGTTCTTTTAAAGTCCTCATTTTCACCATTAAAATATTTGTTAGCTGGGCATGGTGGCACAAGCCTATAATTCCAGTACTTAGGAAACTGAGACGAGAATCACAGATTCAAGGTCAGCCTCACAACTTAGCAAGATCCTTAGCAATCTAGTGAGACCCCATTTTAAGGTGGGGGGGGGTGGGGGGGGTGGCCCAAGTTTGTAATCCCAGTACTTGGGAGGCTGAGATAGGAAGATCACAGTTTGAGGACAGCCTCAGCAAGTAGTGAGACTCTCATCAACCTAGTGAGACCCTATTTCCAATAAAATTGGGTTGGGGATGTAGCTCAAAAGTAGAATGTCCCTGAGTCCACTCCTCAGTTCCACCAAAAAGTAATAAATGAGGCTGGGGGTGTGGCTCATTACTACACCATCTTCCGTCTCCATGAAACTTTAACCACAGTGGCTACAAATAATTCCTTGTTGGATTGTGAACTCCAGCAGAGGGAGAAATGTAATTTTACACTTTACTTCCCTCATGCTGTTACATCCTGATGTGCTATGCCTATCTGCTGGAGGAGGGAGAACTGTAATTTTCTATCTTATGCTAGTTTGTAAGAACAATTAAAGAGACTTAACATCTTTAACCTTTGGCTTCCTAGTCTCTGAATAGACACTGGCTGGTATTTCAGCTCTTCTGCTGTTAAAAAGATTTTACCTAATTCTGTACAGTATATGAAGTTTTAAGCATGTATTAGACTCATGGGTAGGATGGATTATTATCAATGGTCATTAGTAGCTTCACTATTAGTTTCTTATTAGTGTACATATATCCTTAGTTACATCCATATAACTAAGTTATATATATATATATAACTATATATATATATATATATATAACTATATATATATATATATATAACTACATATATATATGAGAGAGTTAAATGCATATAACTAAGAGAAAGGGATATCATCAGTGCTAATGTACAAGTAAAAAGTAATTTCCACACAAGTTGGGTGTGGTGGTGCATGCCTGTAATCCCAGTAATTAGGAGGCTGACACTAGAGGAGGCCAGACTCAGCAAGACTGTTTCATAAAAAGGTACCCCAAAAGAAAAGTAACTTGCACAAACATGCCCTGTTTGCTATCCCTGGGTATTTATACTTTCTATGACCTTGTAGGTAAACATAAAAAGAAGAAAAATAGTCTAAAGAATGTAATTTTTATCACAGGATCAAGGCCAGAACACTATAACGTAGTATCATCATGCTGTCTCTAAATGAAAAATAGGACTGGGGTCTATGTAAAGCATATCCTGGCACCTGAATGTATTATGTAATATCCGTTTCACAGCCTGTATAGAAGATAACATGAATGGAGCTGGGCGTGGTGGCGCATGCTTGTAATCTCAGCATTCTGGAGGCTAAGACCCCAGGGTCCGGGTTCGCAGCCAGCCTCAGCTACCTAGTGAGGCATTCCGCAACTTAGTGAGACTCGGTTCCAAAATAAAGAATAAAAAATAGGGCTGGGGCTATAGCTCGGAGGTAGAATACCCCTGATTCAATCCCCAGTACCGGAAAAAAAAAAAAAGATAACATGAATGGTATTAGTTCACCAAGAAAATTACACTGAATTCAATATTATTGTCAGCTGATTTAGGTTATGAAGCTATGAAAAAGCACTATACGATATGCCATGGAGCAACCGCAAACTGCCATTTTCAGCCAGTGGTCCTTAGAAAACTGCTGAAAGTGCTTTTTGCTGTTTTTGTATTCAACTTCCCACACCTCAACTACTTGTGATGGAGTTGTACTCACATTGTGGTATAATGAAAACAGTGGAATGAAAATAGGAATGCTTTCTCTTCAGAGTTTAAGACCTTTGGTAAAATGGAGCTAAGTAGTATTCTGCCTGCTTTACAGTTGATAAGATGATAACAAGATACTATACACAAGCTTTTTGGATATCATAAAATGGCTATGTCTGTTAATGTAAAAGTTTTTGAGTATCTATGCAATAGATAACTTTATGCATCAGTTTGGGCTAAGGGAACCCAAGTAGCTGATAAAACATTCCTGAGTGTGTCTATGAGGTTTCAGGAAGAGATTAGCATTTTAATCAGACTGAGTAAAAACAATTGACCCTCACCAATCTGGGTGGGAATCATCCAACCTATTGAAGGCATAAATAGAACAGAGAGAGGGATCAGTTTTCTCTCTGCTTCACCTGAAAAGTCATGGCTTGCCCTTAGACATGGGTGCTCCTGGTTCTTCGGCTTTCAGGTTTAGACTAGAACTATACCACCTGTTCTCTGGGGTCTCTAGCTTGCAGACAATGGCAGATTATGAGACTTCTCAGCCTCCATAATTGCTGAGCTAATCCCTCAATCTCTATACATATCCCATCCTTTTTTCTGTGGAGAATCTCAGCTAATATAACCTATGTTATATGTACAAGACATTGGAAATGCAATGATGAACAAGATTCAACTTCTGCCTTTGTACTAAGTTCTGTAGTCTTCCAGGAACAGACCATTTCAAAATATTAAACAGTCTTAATATGGAATACACAATTCAAGGAAGAACTGTCAGATCTCTAAAGAAAAAGCATATACTGTGAATGAAAAGGAGACACTCTTAACTCCTCACAATCTTGCCTTTGCTTCATTTCCTTCGTGGAACTTTTTTACCACCATGTTAGTATATATTTGTTTATTGTCTGTGTTTTCCAACTGGAAAATACATTCCTTGAGTAACACTGGGCTTTGTTAAATATATCCCTGGTGACTTGTGTAATTCCTAGCACTGACATATATAAAAACACTGAAACACTTGTGAATAAGTGTGTAAATTCAGAGGTATGAAGGTATGGAGCTACATATAACTTAATGTTAGAGGAGTATAGCATGTTAGGGGGTTAGGGTGTATGCTACGGTTTGGATACTGAATGTCTTCCAAAGGCCTATGCATTAAAGCTTGGCTGCCAGTGTTTGGCATTACTGGGAGGTGGTAGAACCTTTAGGAGGTGGAGCTTCATGGAAGGAAGTTAGAACACTTGGGATATGCCCTTTAAGGAAATATTGGGACTGTTAATTGCTCTCTCTGCTTCCCAGCCATCATGAGGTAAGTAGTTTTGCTCTACCACACATCCCTGCTGTGAAGTACTGCCTTGCCAGAGGCCCAAAAACAACAGTCAACCCACCATGGGCTGAAATTTCTGAAACCAAATGCTAGGTTTTGTAGTTTGGATTTTGTGAGGGTAGGAGAGTGCCATCAGGTATACACTTTATGTATTCTTGCATAGGGAAAATACTTCAAGATACAGGCACAAGCAATGCTTTTAGTATTTGTATATGTTTTTATTGGTGCATTATAATCTTACATCATAAATGCACATTTAAAAGAATCAGCTGGGTTCCCCACACACACCCTGTGAGGAGGACACAGCAAGAAGGCATTATTTATGAACCAGAAAGGGGGGCCTTTAACTAGACACCAAATCTGCTGGTACCTTGGGTATTGGAATTTCCGGTCTTCACATTGTTATATATAATATCATTAAGTTTAGTTACTCTGGTTTGGAAGACTGCTTAAAAAATAGATTAAACTCACATACATATATACCTTTTGCCAAAGAACTACATTAAGATAAGAAATAGAAATCCAAACTAGAGATATGTCTAGATTCTACAAGGTGACTTGGGATCAGACTGCCAATTTTTACATAAAGTCAATGTTCTGAAAACTTAAAACTACTAAAGCAGTGGCTCTTATTGGGAGGATGTAGAAACACTTTTGGAGAATCCAGTGGAATCTGTAAAACATTTTCTTATAAAAAGCAACATGAACTTTTGAGTATACCAAATGTCATTCGGAACACCCATCCCTGAAATCTAGGCATAACTTTTTGCAACCTATGACAATTCACAATCTGTAGAAGTCCAAAGCTTTGTACTAATTCACAAAGATTATACCCTCCTGCGCCTAGAGCTCACTGGTACCTTCAGTGCTATCTTTGCATTGTACTACATTAGACAGGCATAAAATGTGGCAGACACTAGTTTCTATCCTTGACCAGATATACGGTGCAAATCCCATTCCGTTTGGAAATCGAGTTACCAACGATATAATGTAATCATAAAAAGCAAGGCACTGTGCTAGATCCTAGGGATACTGCAGTAAGCACGGTAAATTTGGGTCACTGGCCTCACAACTATAGAGTGAGACAGCACCAAAAGAATAATCAGCTTTCGCAAGTAGAACCTTGAGTGCAGCTCAGTGGTGGAGCACTTGCCTAGCATACAAGAGGTCCTGAATTTAATTCCCAGCAACACAGAAACAAGCATAACCTTAGACTGTAACCAGAATGTTAACTACAAGGCCAAAAATTTCCCCCAAAGACTTACCTAATTTAGATACAGAAATAGTCTAGGACACCGGCCATGGTGGTGCACGCTTGTAATCCCAGTACTTAGGAGGCCGAGATCGGAGGATCTTGGGTTCCCGGCCAGCCTCGGCTAATTAGTGAGGCCTGCAACTTAGTGAGACCCTGTTTCAAAATAAAAAGTAAAACAGGGCTGGCGATACAGATCAGAAGTAGAACGCCCCCGGGTTCAATTCCCAGTACTGCGTCACACACACAAAACCTAGGACAAAAGGAGTTAGCTAGGTTGTTGAGAGAAAGGAAGTGACTATTGTGAAGGATGTGACAAGATAAATGTCTGCAGAGTAGGTCATGTTTCTACTATTTACCACCTTAGATACTTACTCCTCGTCCAGTCACCTCAACCATAGCAGCCGCCCCCAAAATGCGCGCTGCTTTGGACCAAAACCATTTGGTGGACCCCATTCTGAAGTCCGACACCTCTTTCCTCCAGACCTTCCTGGGGTAAGGGAATCGACTCTATTTACGCGAATTTCTTGCTGCGAGAGCTGAAGATCACGGCTGGGGAGGCTAACTAGGGCTGGAGAAGCTCCCGACTCGGCGCCGCTTAGCAACCGCCCGCTTCCTCTTGCGCCGGCGACGCGCGATCCTCTTCCGGGGCAGAGGTCGCCCCGCCCTTCCCCTCGACTCCTCCAAGATGGCGAGCGGCGGCAGCGGCGGCGGGGGAGTTTCCGTGCCTGCGCTGTGGAGTGAAGTGAACCGTTATGGTCAGAACGGCGACTTCACGCGCGCCCTCAAGACGGTCAATAAGAGTGAGTGCGGGCGGCCGGGGCGGCGGGAGGATGCTGCCGGGTCCCCACGCGCGACCACCCCCGGCAGACGCGCAGGGGACAGCCCGGCATCCTGGCTCCGGCCCAGGGCCCTGGGGCGCGGATCGCAGCCCCTCAGCGCCAACAGGCCAACCTGGGGTCGGGGGCTGCGTAGAGCCACGTGTACTTCCCTCTTCACTCTACGCGGCACGCGAGGGAGGGATTTAAAGAGACCGCAGCTCTCGGTGTCTCTTTCAACCTGTTTTCTTATTTGACTTGTCTGCTGTCTTGTTTCTTAAATATGCCAGACTGCCCTTTCCCCCTTCCTCTTGAGCGCAGTAATCTATAGAGACAGTGTTGTTGAGGGAGCCTGTTCTAGGCCTGGCTCGGGGGAGGAACCTGCCAGGGACACGTATTAAAGCTGGTGCTGACCAGGTGGAAAGTGTCAGGATTCGATCGGGGAACCAGGAAGGGCTGGTCTGTATGTCAGGCCTGTCATTCTCACATAAAGAAACGAGAAAATATGTGCTTTGTGAAAGCACTAACATTTGAAAGTATGTCGGAAGAAAAGTTTAGCCTGGGTTGTTGCATTGTAAATGGTTATTTCAAATTGTACAACCTTCATTGTGAGCGACTCATTATATTTAATATATCATGTACCAAAAAAGTAGTGATATAAAAGGAGTGGCAGTAACATACAAGGCTGTATAAATAATTTTCAGCAACCTATTGCTGAGTTAATGTGAAAAGTAGTGATGTTACCCAAATACACTTTTTTTTTTTTTTAATGATATTGGGGATTGAACCAGGGGCATTTTTCTTCTGAGCTACTCACTCAGCCCTATTTTATTTTTTATTTTAAAACAGGGTTTCATTACGTTGCTGTGGGCTTTGCTCAGTTGGTGAGGCTGGCCATGAACCTGTGATCCCCCTGTCTAAGCTTCCCCAAGTATTCAGATAACAGGTGTGAGCCACCACACCTTGCCATGATGCACTTTTGATGATTTCAAATATTGAGGAAAATAGCTACTAATTAGAGTTGATTCCTAGTCTTAGCTGAATTAATCTTTGACTAAGGCCGCCAATCAATGCTTGACACTTAGTAGCAGTGTAGTAAGTACTTTGCAAGAATTCTTTAATCATCGAAGGGTGATAGTTTGTTCAGTGCTATACATTAACTGGTAGAAATTCTTTTCAGTCTTAGACTGAGAATTAGACTCCTATAGTTGCCCAGAAACAATGGCAACTATAAACCTGGTTGTTTTGAAACTGAATGGCTATTAGCATTGAAACTTGGCCACCTGAGTCCTTCCTTGTACTTCTCTTTGGTCACCTCAGGTGACAGGTGGAATTTCACATGGCTTCTGGAAACAGGGCCAACAGTGTTTGTATAGTTCTTTGTACTTTGTAAGATTTTACCAAAATGTTTTTACTTCATGTTTTTGATAAACTTATAAAATAAATTATGTTTTCATTCTCATTTTATGGGTCAGAAAAACTAAGATTTAGTTGTTAAATTATTTTTCCAAGACCTCAAGGAATTAGTGGCAAACTTAGACTACACCTACCTGATTTGTCCAAATTCTACATGAACTTTTTTCTTTTCCCTGTGAAAGTAATGAAATATGTAGGACGTAGCATACGAAAAAGCTAGAGAAATAGCTTCTTTGTTACTGCTTTATTTCACTGTGCTTTTAGGTACATTTCTCTTGGGAATCACTGAAAATTGAATCTATAACTCCTTATTGTCACAAGATAAAAATAGCAATTCATTATTATATTACTATTTCAACTCATATTTCTATTGCAGTAAAATTAGAAACCTAGCTTCCCGAGACAGGGATGGGAAAATGTAGTAAAATTATGAAAAGGGAATGGATTTTAAAATGACTTTCTTAAAATTGTTCACTAGTACTGCAGATTAACAAGGATGATGTAACTGCACTACACTGTAAAGTGGTCTGCCTTATCCAGAATGGAAGCTTCAAGGAAGCCTTGAATGTCATCAATACTCACACCAAAGTGTTAGCCAAGTAAGTGATTTTAGTTAGTTGTGCAGTTATTAGAAATACTTTTTTTTTTTTAAATTGGGAATTGAACCCCAAGGCATTCTGCCTCTGAGCTATACTCCAGCCCTTTTTTGGGAAATATGGAAATATGGTCTCATTAAGTTACTGAGGCTGGCCTTAAACCTGCTGTCCTCCTGACTCAACCTCTCAAGTAGTGAGATTATAGACCTATGCCACCACGCCTGGCTTTAAAACATTTTCATTAGAGCTAAAACCTCTTCCTTTTGAACCAATAAGAAGGAGGTAAACTGTAGAGAAATGTGAGTCCATGGAAGATATAATAAGAATGACTCAGTAGAAGTTTGTTAAAAAAAAAAGGGGGGGCAGAACATGTATAGTAAGGATGTGTAAGTATTGAGTGGTTAAGCATCTAAGTTGATAGACATCTTTAGGATGATATTGCCAAACCTCTGTGCCTAGTTCTGTTGAGAATTATTTAGCTAAGTGTACTTTTAGTCCAAGATTTTTCGGGGTGACAGGTTGTTTTGTTTTGTTTTTTCTTTCCCTGGGGAGAGCATTGTACTCCTGAGCTATACCCCCAGCCTTTCAGCCCTTTTTATTTTGTATTTTGAAACAGGGTCTCACTAAGGTACCATGTGCTGGCCTCAAACCTGTGATCCTCCTGTCTCAGCCTCTGAAGTACTGGGGTTACAGGATGTACCACCATGCCTGCCAGTGTTAGAGTGCTTTGATTCCTTTAGATTGTTAGCGGGGTTTTGTTTTTTTATTATTGGTAATCATAAATCATATTTATTTTATTTATTATTTCACAAAATGTTAACTTATATTCTGAATCGTTACTGTAATTTGACTTTTCTTTACAGTCATGCCTTCGCACCAAAAGAAATATATGTCAAAATTAAGTTGCAGTATATTTATTCCTTAATGGGATAATGGTTTATAAGGTGTCAAATGATGTACAGGACACTTCCTTTTGTAAAAGGAGGAGGATGTAAGAATTTATATATGCTTTTTGTATATTTGCAAAAATAAATGCTAGGAGAAACAATAAATAAAAATAATCACTTATAGGAGATGAGGAATAAGTTAGACCTCTGGATGGCAGTGTAATAAAACCTCTTAGTGTCTCCTTGTTTTTATATTGAACCATGTAAATGTATTATAGACCAAAAACTAATTTTAAAACTTTATAATATATGAAATAGTGCTACTTTTTAATATTAAACATGTTTATACTAAAATTCAGTATTTTGAGTTTTGATCATTTTGTGATATATGGAATTTTTTTAAAAAATTTGTTAGGTAAGTAAATAAAACATATTGGCATTTGTTTGATTTTCTTTGGAGGTTATGGATGAAACTTCAAAATGATTTTTAGAGCTGGTGTGGTAGCGCACATCTATAATCCTAGTACTTGAGAGAATGAGACAGGAGGATCACAGTTTCAAGGCCAGCCTCAGCAACTAGGCAAGACCCTCAGCAACTTAGTGAGACCCTATTTTAAATAAAAAAATAAAATAAAAAGGGCTGGGGATGTAGCTGGGAAGAGGAATACCTCTGGTATGAATCTCTAGTACCCTTTCCACCAAATGAATTTTAGGTATCACATTAATGTAGATGAAATTTTAGGTGTGTGTATATAAGTATTACTAATCATTTACTTTTTTTTTGCGGTACTGGGGATTGAACTCAGAGGCATTCTACCTCCGAGCTATACCCCCAGCCCTATTTTTTATTCTTTAATTTGAAACCGAGTCTCACTAAGTTGCAGAGTGCCTCACTAGGTAGCTGAGGCTGGCCGCGAACCCGGATCCTCCGGTCTCAGCCTCCCGAATGCTGGGATTACAAGCGTGCGCCACC
>PVLC010010610.1:0-14650 GCA_004027655.1 Graphiurus murinus | reverse complement strand
TTTACTTTTTAAACAAATTAAAAGCATCATACAGCTTATTGTTTTACTAATAAATTTAAGAAACATCTTAAATTGCCCATTTAAGAGTTCAGATTTTCTTTGTATCTAAAACAGTTGATTAGCTGATTCATGATTACCTTCTTAAATGTTATTTTCAAAAGGCCAATAATAGCCGGGCGTGGTGGCGCACGCTTGTAATCCCAGCATTTGGGAGGCTGAGACCGGAGGATCCGGGTTCGCGGCCAGCCTCAGCTACCTAGTGAGGCACTCCGCAACTTAGTGAGACCCGGTTTCAAAATAAAGAATAAAAAATGGGGCTGGGGGTATAGCTCGGAGGTAGAATGCCCCTGAGTTCAATCCCCAGTACCGCCAAAAAAAAAAAAAAAAAAAAAAAAGGCCAATAATTTTGTTAATATCCATGAAAGGAAGAGAGGCTAAGGGGATGGATATAATATTTTCTGCCCTTAATGAGCCTATGACTTTTTGGACAAGTCACTAACTTTTGTAGGTTTCCTTTTCTGTTATCATGGGGATTAAATAAATGAACATGAGTACTCAGAGCAGCATTTGGTACATGGTAAGTGCTTGCATTGTCATATATTAATCCAATATTGCTTTTTTTGTTTTTTCTTCAGTAATTCTCTCTCCTTTGAAAAGGCATATTGCGAGTACAGGCTGAACAGAATTGAGAATGCTTTGAAGACAATAGAAAGTGCCAACCAGCAGACAGACAAATTAAAGGAGCTTTATGGACAAGTGGTAATTACTGCTTTAAAATACTTGTTGACAAGCCGGGCATGGTGGCACACGCTTGTAATCCCAACATTTGGGAGGCTGAGACCAGAGGATCTGGGTTTGAGGCCAGCCTCAGGTACCTAGTGAGGCACTCCGCAACTTAGGGAGACCCTGTTTCAAAATAAAGAATAAAAAATAGGTCTGGGGGTATAGTTCAGAGGTAGAATGCCCCTGAGTTCAACCCCCAGTACCGCAATAAATAAATATATAAATATATAAATAAATAAAATATTTTTTGACAATCATCATGTTTCTTACCCTAGAGGTAGAGCATGACTCTGCCGTTAGCAGGGGGCAGGGATGAGGAAACCCAGCCTATCCTGATGCTCCAGAGAACTGGCCACTAAACCAGTTCTTGAGGTTTGATATATTCCCTCTCCTTGATCTTCATTGGAACAATTGGCACATCCAGTGTTCTATGAGCAAACGGCTTCCCCAGGGGTAATTAGAAACTTGATGAAAGAACTATTCTGTGAAATTTGAATTTCTTGGTTGGGAAAGTGAAGGCCAGTGAGCTTATATACTTAAACAGATTTGAAACTGTATATCTTTCTAATATTAGACTGGTGTTACATTCTAAGCTTAAAGAAAATCATTGAGTAAGAAATTGGGTAACTTCACCCACCCCATGAAATATATTTTATTCATGAAAACATTTTATTCCAGAAGGATTTTGAGACATAAAATGAAGCCTGATATAAAATAGGGCTATTAATGAGAAAACAGAGATGTATAAACTGAGTAAATTTAGGGTAAACCCAGAAGTTTATGAAGGACACTGATCTCTGAAATACATAATGGACTGATGACCCAGAGTGGCAGTTCTCATTGTCCTTTAAAAAAAACTTGAGTGTTCACTAGGCCTGGTGTTGCACACTTATAATCCCAACAACTGGGAAGGCTGAGGCAGGAGGGTCTCAAGTTCAGGGCCAGCCTGGGCAATTTAGCAAGACCCTATCTTAAAATAAAATTTGTAAAAGGGGCTGAGGATATAGCCAGTGGTAGAGCACTTGCCTAGCATGTGTGAGGCCCTAGTTTTGATCATGAGTGTTGTCCAAAAAAAAACCAAACTTGAATAAAATAAGTATTCTATAAGCATCTAATAATGGAATTGTGTTATGGGTACTTGAGACGATTCTGTACAGTAGCTGATTTCTGAAAAACAAAAATGAAGATTAGATATAGATATAATGAACTCCTAGGAAATACTGGGTCTTTCGTTACCATTTAATTTTATTCCCATTTATTAGGGTTTAGTAAATTTGTGTTGTGGAAAATTTTTTCACGGGTAACAGGATAGATTTCTGTCAAGAGATTTCCTTTCACAAACCATGTAGGCAATTAACTAACCTCAGAAAGGAAAGGAAAAAAAGTTACTTTTCTAAATTGAACCATGCTTATAAATCTGTAATATAATAAAGATTCATTACAAAAAACTTTTTTTTTTTGCGGTACTGGAAATTGAACTCAGGGTCATTCTACCTCCGAGCTATATCCCCATACCCCCAGCCCTTTTTTTTTTTATTCTTTATTTTTGAAACAGGATATCCCTAAGTTTCGGAAGGCCTCACTAGGTAGCTGAGGCTGGCCTCGAACCAGGATCCTACAGTCTCAGCTTCCTAAATGCTGGGATTGCAAGCGTGTGCCACCACGCCCGGCTTACAAAAAACTTTTTATTTTTTTTTTGAGCACTGGGGATTGAACCCAGGGGCAATCTATCTTTGATCTACACCTCCAGCACTATTTTTTATTCTTTATTTGGGAACGACATCTCATTAAGTTGCAGAGGGCCTCACTAAGTAGCTGAGACTGGCTTCGAACCTGGAATCCTCGTGTCACAACCTCCCAAGTACTGGGATTACAAGCATGCGCCACCATGCCCGGCTACAAAAAAGTTTTAGAAAGTATTATGGCACACAGAACTAGTTAAAAATTATACAAGATAAACAGTTGATTGCCTATATTATGCCAAATTAGATTTCCTACCTCATAGTTCCAAAAAGCCTTTGTATTAGATTAGAGATATAACATTATGTTAGTCTTCTGATGTTTTACTTGCTTTTTGTCCTTCAGCTATACCGTTTGGAACGCTATGATGAATGCTTAGCTGTGTATAGAGATCTTGTTCGAAACTCGCAAGATGATTATGATGAGGAGAGGAAAACAAACCTTTCTGCAGTTGTTGCAGCTCAAAGCAATTGGGAAAAAGTGGTTCCAGTGAGTACCCTCGTGTACCCACACAGCCATGAAATATTATCCATGTCTAGCGTTTGACTGCTATTTTGCTCCATGGCAGGAGAACTTGGGCCTCCAAGAAGGCACACACGAACTGTGCTACAATGCTGCATGTGCACTGATAGGACAAGGCCAGCTGAACCAGGCAATGAAAATCCTACAGAAAGCCGAAGGTTGGAAATTTGTTAACATTTTCTGTAAATACAAGGTGGATATAAATTTATAGAATATCTCCAAAAATTGCATTTGATATTTGTGAAATTATTAAATGGAAGTTACTAGCCATGTGTGGTGGTGCATGTATGAAATCCCAGTACTTGGGAGGCTGAGACAGGAGGATCACAGGTTTAAGGACAGCCTCAGCAACTAACCAAGACTTTGTTCCAAAAAATTAAAAAAGGATTGGGATTATAGCTTGGAAGTAGAATGTCCCTGTGTTCAGTCTCTAATAACAACAGCCATGCACTTCCTTTTTTCTTTTAAGTACTAAGGACTGAGCCCAGTGGCTTTCTACCTCTGAGCTGCACCCTCTGTCCTTTTTATTTTTTATTTTGAAATAGAGTTTTGCTAAGTTATGGAACACCAACCTTGAACCTGCAATTATATCTCAGCCTTCCAAGTACTGGCATGCACCACTACAACCAACTTACATTTATATTTTTAGAAAAATAACTAAAATACCAGCTCTTTTTCTCTTGGTTATAGGATCATTGTCTCTATTTTTATGACTTTTTATAATTAATGTTTTGTAATTTATATATTTTTTAAAAGTGCTCTTTTAAAAAATTTTTAGAATGGGGCATAGTGGTGCATGCTTGTAATGCCAGTACTTTGGAAGCTGAGACAGAAAAAACACAGGTTTGCTGCCAGCCTTAGCAAATTTGTGAGGCCCTCCGCAACTTAGTGAGGCCCTGTGCAACTTAGTAAAACTCTGATTCAAAATAAAATAGGGCTGGAGGGTATAGCTCAGAGGTAAACTGCCCCTAGATTCAATCCTCAGCACCAAAATTTAAAAAAATTAAAACAAAATAATTTTAGAGTTGGGCATGGTGGCACATGCTTGTAATCCCAGTACTTGGGAGGCTGAGAAAGGAGAATCACAGGTTCGAAACCAGGCTCACCAAATTAGTGAGGCTCTCAGCAACTTAGCAAGACCCTGTTTCCAAATAAAAAATAAAATAGGCTGGGGGATATAACCCAGAGATAGAAGGCCCCTGGTTCCATCCCCAGTACCACACACAAAAAATTATAGCATGAACTACAGATGAAAAAGTGCCAAAGAGCTAGAGCAATCAAGGACAAATAACATTTATATAGTACATTTGATGTTAATGTAAATTTTAAATTTCCTTATTATTACAATTTATCTTGAAATCATTTGCTCAGAAATTTAGTTCTTTCTCTTTGGAATGTTAAAAAGAATGGGAATTACCCAGTGATACTAATTTTAAAACAATTTTTCTTCTATAGATCTTTGCCGTCGTTCATTTTCAGAAGACTCTGTAAGTATTCTACTGTTGTTAAACCCAAATCGCACCCTACTTAATATAATTAGTAGGTGGCTTTATTGTAGTATTTACTAACTTTTTGTAATACATGGTGATTCATTATATAGGAATTATATTAGAAATTACCTTGATCATTATCTGATGTCTATTAGGGTGTGAAATCACAATATAAAAATCTATATACTATATAAGCATTTTATTTGAAATTCATATAAATATAAATTCATTTTCCAAGTTTAGGGTGTGAGGCTAAAGTCTTGAGAAAAGAACTGGTCATAGGAATTCCAGGCATAATTCTTTTTTTGTGTGTGTGGTACTGGGGATTGAACTCAGGGGCATTCTACCTCGAGCTATACCCCCAGCCCTATTTTTCATTCTTTATTGTGAAACAGTCTGCCTAAGGAGTGCCTCACTAGGTAGCTGAGGCTGGCCATGAACCCGGATGCTCCGGTCTTAGCCTCCCAAATGCTGGGATTACAAGTGTGTGCTACCACTCCTGGCTCCAGGCATATTTCTTACATAAGTCAACATTACTGATTTTCATTTTTTTTCTTTCTTTTCTTTTTAAGAGCAACAATATATTAACCCACTAAGTCCCAAGTTTTCATTTCTGCAATTTCTTTTTTTTTTTTTTTTAATTTTTTTTTTGCGGTACTGGGGATTGAACTCAGGGGCATTCTACCTCCGAGCTATCTATACCCCCCGCCCTATTTTTTATTCTTTATTTTGAAACCGGGTCTCACTAAGTTGCAGAGTGCCTCACTAGGTAGCTGAGGCTGGCCTCGAACCCGGATCCTCCGGTCTCAGCCTCCCGAATGCTGGGATTACAAGCGTGCGCCACCACGCCCAGCATTATTCTTTTATTTTGAAACAGGGTCTCACTAAGTTGCGGAGTGCCTCACTAGGTAGCTGAGGCTGGCCGCGAACCCAGATCCTCTGGTCTCAGCCTCCCGAATGCTGGGATTACAAGCATGCGCCACCACGCCCAGCCATTTTACTAATTTCTTACTGTTTTTTGGTTTGTAATGACACAGCAATTTTCTTTATGAACTTTTAGTACAATCTTTCTGAGTCTTCTATGTAGTTTACATTGAAACAAGCGTCTTTTTACATTCGTAGTTCTTTGTTATAATATCTAAGTTTTAATCATATTCATGTCAAACACAATTGGCATACTGGATTTGGAAACAAACATCTGACTTCCTGGTCAATATTATACTTTCCAGGGTAGAGCCAGAGTACTGGGTTGATAAAATAGAGTAGCCTGCTAGCTTTTAAATATTCATTATACATGAACATCAGTCAACCTTTCCTGAAGGACTGAAAAATTTGGGTTAATCTGGAGCGTTAGTTAAAAGAGTTACCTACTCTAATTACAGAATTAATTGAGTTACAAAATTATTTTAATTACAGAGCAGTTCCAGCTTTTGAAATTCATTGTAGAGTATTAGAATTTTGTAGTTTTGGGTTTAAAGTTGTGGTTGAATTGACACATGAGCATGTCAAAATGTATTCTTATAGCCAGGCATGGTGGTACACGCTTGTAATCCCAGTACTTGGAAGTCTGAGACAGGAGGATCGCAGGTTCTCAGCCAGCCTCAGCTAGTGAGGCCCTTTGCAACTTAGTGACACCCTGTTTGAAAAATAAAGAATACAAAATAGGGCTAGGGGTGTAGCTCGGAGGTAAAATACCCCTGGGTTCAATCCCCAATATCACACACACACACACACACACACACACACAAGTGTTCTTAGGAGAAAATTATGGTTTCAAAACTTAGAGATATTATTGTAAACAGTCAAATCTACATGCTGGTTTTTTACATTATTTCTTTTATCCTAGGACTCTAGAGGAAATAATGATCAATACATGGTATTCTTGAGTTGGTTGCCATGTTCTTTTGTTCTTTTTTTTTTTTTTTTGCCATTTTCCCTTAAACAGCTCTCTCTTGTTGGTAATTCTCAATTTTGAAGAAATGGCCCTCAGGTAAATTCCTGAAATTACATATCTTCTTGAGGATTTTATATCTTTCAAATGTTGGATCATTTGGTAAAATAAAATAGGTAATATATGGATCAGTTTGGAAAACTTACAGGAAAAAATGTTGTTTCTTCTGCTTAGGATGGGACTGAGGAAGACCCACAGGCAGAACTGGCTATCATTCATGGTCAGATGGCCTATATTTTGCAGCTTCAGGGTCGTACAGAGGAGGCTTTGCAACTTTACAATCAGATCATAAAACTAAAGTGAGTTAAAAATGAAGTATCTTTTATAGGGGATGAGGCTTCCTTTTAAAGGTTCGTCTGGTTTTAACTATTGCTTGTTGTTTCAGGCCAACAGATGTGGGATTACTGGCTGTAATTGCAAATAACATCATTACAATTAATAAGGTATGGAATATCCAAGGCTTTCCAGCATGTTTTTTCACTAAAAGCTGATTACTCTACCTTTAATCTAGAATACATGGTCTTTTTTCATGATAAGAAGATCCAGGTGTAGCAAAATTACAATGGAGAGTATTATTTAACTCTCATATGTTGATTCTACAGTGTATATTCAAATAATAAAGCTTTATTTTAAGCAGGGCATGGTGCTGCATGCCTATTATCCCAGTACTTGGGAGGCTGAGGCAGGAGGATCACAGGTTCAAGGACAGCCTCAACAATGTAGCAAGAATCTCAGCAATCTAGCAAGACTCTTTTAAAATAAAAAATAAAAAGGGCTGGGAGTGTAGCTTGGAAGTAGAATGTCCCTGTGTTCAATTACCAGTACTACACACACACACAAAAACAAAAACCTTTATTTGTGAGGCCTCTTCTCCCAGTTTATAAAAATATGGAGAATCTGTTAGACATATAAATTGTTTAGACTTTTAACTCTAAGTATATGTGTGTTTTACATTAAATCTTTTTTTTTTTTTTTTGCGATACTGGGGATTGAACTCAGGGGCATTCTACCTCCGAGCTATACCCCCAACCCTATTTTTTATTCTTTATTTTGAAACCGAGTCTCACTAAGTTGCGGAGTGCCTTACTAGGTAGCTGAGGCTGGCCGTGAACCCGGATCCTTGGGTCTCAGCCTCCCGAATGCTGGGATTACAAGCATGCGCCACCACGCCCGGCTCACATTAAATCTTCATATACTGAGTTTCTGTGTGCAAGTTTTCAATGTAATGTTTTTATCTTAATTTTTTTTTGGGGGGGGGATGAGGTATGGGTAGGTGCTGTGTCTTCTCTCTCACCTTCCTACCCCATGCAAAATACAACAGTATATACATAGGCAGTCTTAAAGTACCATGCTAATCAAATTAATCACTGTTTGGAACATTGTTTTTTTGTTTTTTGTTTGTTTGTTTATTTGGTACTGGGGATTGAACCCAGGGGCATTCTACAAGCTACACCCCTAGTTCTATTTTTTATTCTTTATTCTGAAACAAGGTCTCACTAAGTTGCGGAGGGCCTCACTAAGTAAGCTGAGGTTGGCCGTGAACCCGGATCTTCCTGTCTCAGCCTCCCAAGTACTGGGATTACAAGCGTGCGCCACCATGCCCAGCTTGGAACATTGTTTTAATGGAAAAACATTTCATGTTCATATTTGAAATCCAAATTCAAGTCAATATAAAATGAGAAAATGTCTAACATCTTGATTTCTCTTGATATGCCATGTGATTTGTGTGTGTGTGTAGTACTGGCAATTGAACCCAGAGGAATTCTACCTCTGAGTTACACACCCAGCCCTATTTTATTTTTTATTATGAAATGGTTTTACTAAGTTGCAGAGGGCCTCAGGAGGTGCTGAGGCTGGCTGTGAACATGTGATCCTCCTGTCTCAGACTCTCAAGTACTGGGATTACAGGGGTGCACCACTGTGCCTGGCTGCCATCCTCAAATGTGAGATAGTGTCATTAAAGGGAATTGCCCTTGGCATTGTTTAATTTTCCAGAAATTGGTGCTGGCATTTGAATCTTGGCAAAAATAGATTATCTCCTTATGTTTATGAATTTTGAAATGTTTGTCAGGACAAATCATTTTTATCTGACATATATAATTGTGGGGAAGAGTATGCAAATACTAAATGCTTATTTCTATGTAAATGTAATTTATACATTGAACTTTCTTCAGTTCACAGATATTTATTTCTGGCTTTTTATTTAGAATAGTACTTGATCTAGTAAGTAATGCAAAAGAAATAATCCTAATCATTAAAAATCTCATTCTGATGTTTGAAAAATTTATGCACATATAAATTACTTGTTTATATACTTTATAACTGCTGTATTTCCTGAAAGATCTCTGGGTTTACAAATTTGAGCTGACCCTTGGAGAAGTAATACGGTTTAAAGGTTAAGCAACAGTATCAGCATATGTACATGGGAAGAAATATGATTTGTGTGGGGAAGTTTTCTTTTCATTCTTTTTTTTTTTGGAGGGGGTACTGGGGCTTGAACCCCCAGGGACATTCTACCTCTGAGTTAACACCCTCAGTCCTTTTCATTTTTTATTTTTTTAAACAGGGTCTCATTGAGTGGTTGAGGCTGGGCTGAAACCTTCGATCCTCCTGTCTCAGCCTCCCAAGTCCTAGGATTACAGGTGTGTTCCACTGTGCCTGGCATGCAGGAAAGTTTTTTAACAAGAGGATACAGACATGTTGGGTAGTTAAGAAAGAATAGGTTCGAATAAATGATACCAAGATATGGAAAACTTTTACAATCAAAAGTTTTTAACAGTAGTGTGTATGAGGAATTAAAGTTAGAAAGAAAAAAAAAAAGTAACACAAGAGAACCAGCTAGAAAATAAGCTGGGGTTTTTTTTGTTTTGTTTTTTTGTTTTTTTTTCTGGACCCTTGCTATGTTACCCAAACTGGCCTCAAATTCTTGGGCTCAAGTGATCCTTCCTCAGCCTCCCAAGTAGCTGGGATTAGGGCTTGTGCCACTGTGCCTGGCTTCAAATTGGTTTGAAGCTTCTTGGTCGAAAAAAAAAAAATAGAATTTGTTTTGTATTGTTTCCTTGATTTTAGTCTTTAAACTAGATTTATTTTTGTGTGTGTGTGGTACTGGAGATTGAGCCCAGGGTCATTCTGAACACTGCCCCCAGCCCAATTTTTTATTCTTTGTTTTGACACAGGTTCTCACAAAGTTGCAGAGAGCCTCATATGTTGCTGAGGCTGGCCAGGAACCTGCAATCCTCCTGTCTCAGCCTCTGAAGTACTGGGATTACAAGTATGTGCCACCATGGCTGGCTTTAAACTGGTTTTAAAACACAGTTTTAAAGGCACAGTTGTATAAAATGTTTGCAGTTAAATGTATTGTTTTACAGTCTCTTATTTGTAAATAATTATATTGTGTTAATAGTAAACATTCAGGTGCTCAATTGTTCTCAGAAGGCCGTGTGACTTAGTTGTCTTCCTTAATTAAGAGATAAGGTTTTCTTTTAGTTGTTTTTTGGTATTACTGGGGATTGAACACAGGAGAATTACACACTGAGATATCCACAGCCCTTTTTATTTTTAATTTGAGACAGTCTCAGTAAATTACTTCTCTTGAATTTGTCCTGCTTTTATCCTCCCAACTAGCTGGCTTACAAACACAAGCCACCTTTTCCAGCTGCTTTTCTATAATTCTTAATTTTTATTAGGCAAGAACACTGCCCCAGCCGGGCATGGTGGCGCACGCTTGTAATCCCAGCATTCGGGAGGCTGAGACCCAAGGATCCAGGTTCGAGGCCAGCCTCAGCTACCTAGTGAGGCACTCCGCAACTTAGTGAGACCTGGTTTCAAAATAAAGAATAAAAAATAGGGCTGGGGGTATATAAAAAAAAAAAAAAAAAGAACACTGCCCCACACAGTAACTTCAGAAATTGAACTTTTCTATGCTTCTGCCTAGTTGAGAAAAAGGGCCTTGGCGGGGGAGGGGGGGGGACGACGACAGGTGTGTTACATGAATATTTTCTGTAAAAATGGGTTCCAAAGTGGTATGAATATTTCTGACATTCATTTAATGATGTATTTACATAGTGACAATTTCAAGCAGGAATGAGTGACTGTCTTCATTCATCATCTAAATTCTAAAGGGTATAACTTATAGAAAATACTAAGTTAGGCTGGGCGAGGTGGTATATGCCTATAATTCCAATACTTGGGAGGCTGGGACAGGAGGATCACAGGTTCAAGGCCAGCCTCAGCAATTTAGCAAGACCCTGTTTCAAAATTTAAAAAATAGGAGGGTAGCTCAGAGATAGAATGCCCCTGGGTTCAATCCCTAGTACCAAACAGAATGCAAATTTCAGTATCTTTACAGTCTTAATACACTGTATGATTTGTGCTGTCTCTCCATTCGTTTATTTGCTTATTTATTTATTTATTTTGTGGTACTGGGGATTGAACCCAAAGACATTGTACCTTCGAGCTACACCCCCAGCACAATTTTATTTCTTATTTGGAAACAAGGTCTCGCTAGGTTGATGAGTCTCACTACTTTTTTTTTTTTTTTTTTTTGCGGTACTGGGGATTGAACTCAGGGGCATTCTACCTCCAAGCTATACCCCCAGCCCTAGTTTTTATTCTTTATTTTGAAACCAGGTCTCACTAAGTTGCGGAGTGCCTCATTAGGTAGCTGAGGCTGGCCGCGAACCCGGATCCTCCAGTCTCAGCCTCCCGAATGCTGGGATTACAAGCGTGCGCCACCACGCCCGGCGAGTCTCACTACTTGCTGAGGCTGTCCTCGAACCTGTGATCCTCCTGTCTCAGCCTCCCAAATACTGGGTTTACAAGTGTGCGCCACCACGCCCAGCTGTGCTGTTCCTATTTAAAAACAAAACAAAACTCAAAACAAGCAGTTAATAGGGGAAAGATAAAACAAAAATCTTGTCCTCCTTCCCTTCAAAGCAGCTCATTTCAGCCTTTTCATACCTATAAGTAGAAATCCTCTTTTCAAAGGCTCTAAAGGAATGGAGCTAGATTGTGAGATAAATATATGTGCATGTGTATTTTATCTTTTATTTTGTGGTACTGAAGATTGAACTGAGGGACATTCTACCTCTGAGCTACATCCCCAGCCCTTTTTATTTTTTATTTTGAAACAGGGTCTTACTGAGTTGTTTAACGTCTCAATAAGTTGCCAAGGCTGGCCTCAAATCTGCCATCCTTGTCTCAGCCTCCCAAGTACTGGGATTACAGGTGTGGGCCACTGCCTCTGGCTTATATGAATATATAGTGAGTTGCAGAGATTTTGTTTATATCTATGAACCAGGAACCCAAGACAAATGTACATGCATCTTAATAGCTACTCATCCAGGTAGATACATCCATGCTCTCTTGTTGTGATTATATAAAATAGCTTAAATGAAAGAGAAATAAGGCCTTGGAGTGTTACAAGTGTTGAAGTTGGAGATTCTGTTAATGGTGAATGAACTTTTCTTTTGTCAGGACCAAAACGTCTTTGACTCCAAGAAGAAGGTAAAATTAACCAATGCAGAAGGAGTGGAGTTTAAGCTTTCCAAAAAGCAGTTACAAGCTATAGAATTTAACAAAGCTTTACTTGCTATGTATACAAACCAGGTAGGTAACAGGTCTCTGGTTCTCTAACTCTTCTGTAATATGGCATATGAGGCATAATGGGTGTGTTAGTCTAATCTATTTATTTATATTTTTGTCTTGTTTCTTGTCTATTCATTCTTCAGAATGTCATAGGTCATAGACTTTATATATCAAATAAGTAATTTACCCAATTCTTTTTAAGAATGTGGGGTTGGTAACTTTTTAGGGGAAGAAAACACCATTACTAACACCATTAAGTAAGATGACCTTCTCATCTTTCTGAATTAAAATAGACTCGTTAAAGTGGTGTGTCATGATTAAAGACTTAATATCCATCTTTCATTTTAGTTGTGCATAATCAGGTCATAAATGCTAAGGAGATCAATTCTTTTTTTTTTTAGCGGTACTAGGGATTGAACTCAGGGGCATTCTACCTCCGAGCTATACCCCCAGCCCTGTTTTTTATTCTTTATTTTGAAACAGGGTCTCACTAAGTTGCAGAGTGCCTCACTAGGTAGCTGAGGCTGGCCGTGAACCCGGATCCTCCGGTCTCAGCCTCTGAAATGCTGGGATTACAAGGGTGCGCCACCACGCCCGGCTAAGGAGGTCAATTCTAATATGCATTCTAATTAGATTCTGATATTATACTATAAAGCATAGGGCTTTGGTGGGAGGCAGTAATGTTTTTACTGTTATTTAGGACTGAGACAAATTACCTAAGCAAACAGTTATTGAATGTTTTGTGATTGTTTTGAAGCAAATGTTTATATTAGTGTGTCGTTTTTAAAAAATTATGTAGTTTAGGCATTCAAATGAACTATGTAGAACTTGTTCTTTAAAGGCTTTTCCTCATAGCTTAAATTCAGTAAAATGGAAATCTTTTTCTTACAAGAAAAAATTGAGAATAGATGCTATAAATTGATTCTCTAACCTTGTGCAGTTCTTCACCTGGTATTTTGTTTCAACTGATTTCCTCCATCTTTTTTTAAAAATTTGGTTCTTTAGTGTTTAATTTTAATTAACCAACTTATTTTTGTTTGTGTGTGTGTTGGGGGCAAATGTCTTCTAGGCTGAACAATGCCGCAAAATATCTGCCAGTTTACAGTCTCAAAGTCCTGAGCATCTCTTGCCTGTGCTAATCCAAGCTGCCCAGCTCTGCCGTGAAAAGCAGCACACAAAAGCAATAGAACTGCTTCAGGTAAAGACATTATATTTACATTTTTAATGGAGTATGGGTCAGTTGCAGCCTGTTTCATTTTATTATTCTGTAATAACTCATAAGCTTTTAAATTTGTTAAGAAAACTAATTAGGTGATGTACCACTAGATAAATTCCATTGTCACTTTAATTCTGAGGTTGTAGCTTTGCTTTTATATAAATTTATATTATGTAAATATTTGTCATAAATCCTGAAGAATGGTTTTTCATTTAGAATTCCATTTAATAAGAATTAGGGGTTTATTTTTGGCTTAAAATACCAAAACATGATTTATCCCTGTTGTTTTTGTTTTTTCTAGTACTAGGAATTGAACTCAGTGGCAATCTACCTCTGAGCTAGACCTCTGTTTATTTCTACTTTATATTTTATTTGGAAACAAGGTCTCACCAAATTGCAGAGGCTGGCCTTGAATTTGTGATCCTCCTTGTATCTACCTCCCACATACTGGGAGTATAGTCATGTGCCACCATGCCCAGTACATTTTAATTTTTTGAGTGTAGGTTATGTTGAAAGTTGGACATGGTAAAAGTAGGGTCATCCTGAGGGGCAAAATTGCCTAGCAGGGACCCTCAGAGACATCATTTGAGTATTGTCTTTTGAAAGAAAAAGTCTATATAGTATTTTTCTTTATTTCTCTGTTAGTAACTTCCAGGAAACTTGACGTTATTGTACTTTCAGAGCATACCTTTAGAACAGAGAGTGTTTAATGAAAATTTGCCCAAAACTGAATTTTTAAAAAAATCTTTTTTTTTTTTTTTGGTTTGGTACTTGTGATTAAACCCAGAGGTGCTCAACCACTAAGCTATATATCTCCAGCCTGTTTTTTGTTTGTTTGTTTGTTTTTTACTTTCTTTTTAAATTTTGAGACTCGGTCTTGCTAAGTTGCCAAGGCTGTCATTAAATTTGTGATCCTTGTGAATACTGAGGATTACATGCATTCATCACTGCTCCTGGCTTCTGAATTTAAATCTTATGTAGCTAAGTAATTGTAGTATCTGCAATTGTATAGATTAAATGTAATTTTTCCCCCTACTAAAAACTTTTAGGAGTTTTCAGATCAACATCCAGAAAATGCAGCTGAAATTAAACTGACCATGGCACAGTTGAAAATTTCTCAAGGTATTAATATTTAATTTTAATATTTTGCATATGGTAAAGCATAATTATTGTTTTAAACAGATCTGTAGTAAGATTGTTTTCTTTTTTTTTTTTCCTGTGGTACTAGGGATTAAACCCAGGGGCATTCTACCTCCGAGCTACATCCCCAGCCCGATTTTTTTGTTCTTTTTTTTGTTTGTTTGTTTGGGGTTTTTTTGTTTTTTTGTTTTTTTGTTTTTTTTTTTTTTTGCGGTACTGGGG
>PVLC010010609.1:0-49857 GCA_004027655.1 Graphiurus murinus | reverse complement strand
GGTACTGGGGATTGAACTCAGGGGCATTCTACCTCCGAGCTATACCCCCACCCCTATTTTTGATTCTTTATTTTGAAACCGAGTCTCACTAAGTTGCGGAGTGCCTCACTAGGTAGCTGAGGCTGGCCTTGAACCCGGATCCTCCGGTCTCAGCCTCCCAAATGCTGGGATTACAAGCGTGCGCCACCACGCCCGGCTTAAACCCCACATTCTTATCCTGTATGATTTTATCTAAATCAATGTATATGAAGTAAGGTCACATTGCTTGAATTCATATTTTTCTCTATTCACAAAATATGTAAAAAATAAATCTTTTTCCATAGTGGTCTGCATAGCATCTTAGGTTGCATGCATTTGGTACAGATCTGCCAAAATTTTTCTTAATGTACTCTGCATTGTCGAGTGTGTATATCTCTATTCATACCATCTCAACAGTCATAAATATTGCTTTCCAACCATTGCCAGTTTGAATCATAGTTATTATAACCAAGCCCAGATAAAACTCTAGTCTTTTTAGAAAACATGACTTAAAATATGAAATATCCAAGTTTATACTTTCTCCAATCTATAATTCCCACAGCAGTTTGAATTACTGGAACCTATTGTACTTTTCCTTATATCACTGATGTTTGCGTTCATATTTGTTTCTCTTTCACAAACTGGTTTTGAAGTTGCTAAAGAGCAGGGGTTATTCTACTGATCACCCCTGAGGGTCTACAGTGTCTCTGTGGCTCATTCCACATTGAGGATTCCAATGATGTATTTTTAGGTTGCATTAGTTGCTCCAATCTTTGAAATGTATAGAGGAGGCATTAGCCTAGAAATCTATACTAGTTAGGATACTTCACATCTTACAGAAGAAAACCAAGCTCAAATTGGTTGAAGCAAAAGAGAAAATTGTTGACTTACTGTAATTTGGAAGCCTGAAGGTTAAACTCTGTTTCAGACTCAACAGTATTCATGTATTAACAAATAGACATGGAACCTCTTCCTCTCCTTTGCTTTCCTCCACTTCCCTTTGCCTCAGCTTCAGACAATTTTGTTTTAATAAATTGAGATGATAAAGCCTTACTCATCTTCAATCCTACCTTAAATTTACAGCTCTTAATTCCAGAGGTGATGATACTACCTGCCCTCAACCCAATTATTGAAGAGAGGACTATGATTCATTGGGCTCGGTTCATGTGCCTCACCTTGAACCACACACCTTAACAAGAAGTGAAGCCCTTCCACTTGGTCAAATGGGTTTGTGTTAGCTTCTCTTGCATTTCTATAAATTCATATATTGCCAAAAGTGGAGGAGAGACAGTCAGTTTTTCCCTTAAAAGAAGGCAGGCTGAACTCATATTAATCCTCCTTTAAATTCTTTATAAGGTTTTCCTGAGGATTAAATGTAACACCTAAAATGTATAACCTATTCCAAAAATGTAAATTCTCTTAAGACCCATCCTGAACATCTTTATTATACTTTTCTTGTGTGTGTGTGGTGCTGAGGATTGAGCCCAGGGGCATTCTACCTCTGCTCTATAATCTTAGCCCTTATTAGTTTTTTAAATTTGGAAACAGGGTCTCACTAAGTTTTCAATAGCCTTGCTAAATTGTTGAGGCTGGCTTTGACCTGCAATCCTCCTGTCTCAGCTTCATAAGTACTGGGATTACAGGCATGCATTACCATGCACAGCTTGGAACATATTTATTAATGTCATGCATATTTAAATACAGTCATTCACAAAAGAAGTCAGTAGAAAACAAGGGAGTTGGGTGCTTATAGATGGATGCAGGAAAGCCTACTGGAACACAACACAAAACAACACTGATGTGAATGTCAGAGGAGGAAATATATTGTGCTAACACCATTGCTGATGACAAGAGCCTGTGCTGCCTTCATTGTGTCCTTTGCTGTTCTTAAACCCATTGCACCCAGGTATCTTGCACTTATTTTTCAAAGATCACAGATCCAGGATACTTCAGAAGTTGTCAACATAAATGGCATTGGACCTTTTAGCATTTGAATAGTGCACTATCTTCTTTGCCTTGTAACTCTCCCATCTAGTGCACCACAGGCAGCTCTGTAAACTGAAGAAGAATTCGTTCAGTCTTAAGTTTTTCAACAAAGTGCTTGTTGGGCACCATTACATAAAAAGCCCCCGCTGCTGGGGAAGGTAGGCTTAATGTGTTTGAAAGATTGTCCACTGGTGAGTGGAGACAATCACCAAAAATATTTTTCAAGTATGTGGGCTCACCTAGGAAACCAGAGGGGCAGTTGTAAATTCTAAATCACAATTTATTGGTCTTCCATGAGTTATGCCTCCTTGTGTTCATTAAACTTAATTTTTTAGCCATCTGCCCCCCACCTTCAATTCAGCTCTGCTAGACAATTCCAGTGATCTCCATGATAAAATTTCTCAGGCTTATATTTCTAATACCTTTTACCACTTCAGCTGCATGTTAAACTTGCAGTAACTTTGGGGCCTGTTTGGATCATGGCCTGCATTAAAGGTAAACATATTTATTTGATACACTAGAAACACAATTATTAAATTTACAAAACTTATCACTTCCTAATTATTTTATTTGGTTGAAAGTGTGTGTGTGTGTGTGTGTCTGTGTGTGTGTGTGTGTGTGTTGTGTATTCTACAAAGCAAGAGAGAATATATTCCATGGTCAAACACATTGTGAATTGTTAGATTATATGAAGTCAGAGATTTTGCTGTTAGAACTTTTCTGAAATTTTAATAGGCTAATATTCTTCAAAGAGATCATAGGATAGTGAAATAATCCATATATTCAGACTTAGCCAAATAGAAGAACATTTAGGCAGGGGTAAATCTTCTAGACCTAGTTTTCTATAGAATACCAATTTGATAAATAATACACCTATGGGATAACACTCATCCCCTGTCTATGAATCCACCTGTTGTCATTTATTATCCAATTTTATGCTCTGTAATGGTTGGTGAGAAGCTAGGTTACTTTCCAGCCATCTCACCTTCCTTTTTGGTCAAGTTCATCCCAAGCTCAGAGAAAAACGTTAGACAATTTCTGATATGCTGGCATGCATTAGTCACCCTACCATCAAGCAAATGACTTCTAGAAGTACATAAATGCTTAAACACACTCTTTTTAAAATCAATAATAACAACTGCATGTATTTGTGGAGTGCTATGTAATGTTTTTGTACATTTATACATTGTGAAATGACCAAATCAGGCTAATCTTTTCAGAGCCCATAACTTTAAATAGTCATCATTTCTTTATGGTAAAAAGATGTAAATCCCCTCTTTTAGGTATTTTAAAATACAGTATACTATTATTAGTTATAGCCATCATAATGTGCTAGAGAATACCCAAGTTATTCCTCCTGTATAACTGGAAATTCGTACTAGTTGACCAGTGTGTCCCCTTTCCCTGCACACCTCCCAACAACCTTTTGAAATCACCATTCTATTTTCTACTCCTATATGAGCTTTACTATTGGATTCCATCTACAACTGAGATCATAGTGTCTCTCTGTGCCTGGCATATTTCACTAAACATAATGTCTTCTGGGATCATATAGGTTTTACCTAGTGAGAGAATTCCCTGTCTTTTCAAGGCTGATAAGTATCTCATTTTAAATACACCACATTTTGAAAATCCATTCGTTTGTTGATAGACACTTAGGTTGGTTTATCACCACTGGACCTGCCTTTGACGATTTGCTAAAATACTCTCTTTTAAGTAACTATCTACCACCTTTTAGTGAGGGGACCATTGATTCTTTTAAGTTATTTCTTGTAGCAATACTTTTCAAACCAAAATTTACCACTGTTTAAAATGATAGGGTGGATAATGAAAAGGAGTCATTCTATATAAATCAACCCAGGGGCAAATTAGGGTGATGGACGGAGCAGAACATGGGTGTGCCAACTGTAAATCCTCTGAGTCATCTATGAGCTTTTACTGAAAATTTCTTTGAAAAACTTACTGCAGATTCTCACTGTTATCTGGGGATGTCTGCAGCATATTTATCACCAGAGGAGACAACTTTTAAGGCTTAGAAGTAAATTCAATAGGAAGCCTTAAATCTCTGGGTTTTTGCAAAACAGTATTTCAGCTTCTTGGGAAAAACCAATTCCCATATAATACAAGCCACCAACCATACAATGACTCTTATCACACTGAATACAGTGCTATTTCTGATGCTACACACATACGTAAATATACATGTAGTTAATTGGTACATTGACTTTCAATCTTTTACCAACATTAATTTTCTGAGTATAAGTAAGAAAGAATAGTAACAGGTAACGAGACAAATAAATTTTTTTCTGCTATATTCCCCCTTGGAAATCTGATGTATCTTTTGAAGAGCTCTTCAGTTTTTCACTATGATGATTAATATAAAATATATTTTTCTAATCATGTGGACTTTCTTTTCTTCCTCCTCCTCAGCCTCTTTACCTGGATAGTCCTTCACAGACTCAAACTCAACTTGCCTAAAATAGGACTCTGGAATTTCTCCCCCAAATTTTATTTTAATATTTTCCACTTTAAAAAGAGACACAATTTTTCTTATCCCCCTCACTTCTATTCATTTATACTTAAAAATATTTCTGTTTTTTGCATTTCTTGGAATATTAGGTTCTTTTCTCATGATCCTATTTAAAATCCCATAAATAAACATTAATTTGACAGAAGACAAGGATTTGAAGCTTTGGTTTTAAATGGACATTCCACTTAATGGGTAAAAATAGAGTAATCCCATGAACTAGTTAATTACAAATTACCTCTACAACCTTAGAAGATTCATGCAACTCTTGCACCTCATTTTTATGAAGAAAAAAAAAAAAAGACTTAATAAACTTAATGGAAAAAATCTACTATGTGAGGGCATAGCAAGTAGATGGCCATTTATGAAGTTCATAACTTCTGGAACTGTGAGAAATAACTTTCTGTTGTTTATAAACAATCCAGTCTATGGCATTCTGTTATAGCAGCTCCAATGAGCTAAGACAAGTATTAACATTTTAACAAGTTTTCCTCCCTGCCTCTGTTGGCTTCTAATCCACTACACATTCAGCTCTCATCCACCCCTTCCTCCACTCACTCATTCAATCACCAAACTAACATTTAGTAGAAGGCTTCACTCTATAACACAGGCTTGAAACATAGACATCATTGAATCTTATTTTCTGAAGAAAATAGTAGCAATTTACTAGCTGACATGAGCTTACTATTGGGGTAAGTCTCTCTCAATGGTGTTCCTTACATTAGGTGGTGGAGGTTTGCAAACTGTTGGTTACTGTCCTTTAATTAGTGATAGTGGTTAAAGTTTACACATCATGGCTCTGTATCTAGTTTTCTCTAGATATAAAATAGTGTATTTGTTATACAAACATTTTTTTCTTTCTAAATATCTAAATCTCTATGATACATGCTCCTGTACAAGCATATGCATTGTGTCTCCATGGATTTCAGTATTGAATAAATAAACATTTAATGAATAAAACTCCTTCAATATTCTATTGATGTGAAAATAAATCATTTTAAAACCTATTTAACAGCCCTTAAAGTAGTAGGCTATTGGGATGTAAAAAGGCACATGTCATTCATATCAATACCCATAAAATAAAATAATACCCCTTTTCCTTTTTTTCTTTCCCAGACACTTAGGAACTTTTTTTCAACCATTCATTTGCATTTCCTTTGATTCTTCAAGCAGTTTTTAAAAATAGCTGCTCTGTAGAAAACAAATTAATCAAAATATAAGCATTTCTCACTAGAATCAACATCACAAGGAACTTCCCTGTTCATGAATTCTCACTACAGCCCAGCACCAAGCCCCTCTCTCTTTTTCTCTAACACACACACACACACACACACACACACACACACACACACACACACACACACACAGAGATGTATATATTCTCCAGTTCCTCCATGTGTCCAAAGAAGTTCCCTGAGTAAGCTTATTGATGATGAATCACTTTGCAACTATACGTCAAACTTACAATAGAATTCAATTTAACAGCACTTGTTTCTTCACATCCGACTAACCCAAAGCCACTTCCGTGGTTCCCGATAGTGTTTTCTAGAAATATGTGCCTGATAAACAATGATATTAGTCATGATACTAGTAACAGTCTGCTCCACAGACCCCAGTTTATATCTTATGTGTTAGACTGAAATAGTGAAATTGCTTATAGCCAGGTGTTTTTGACATGGAAAAATAGCAATATCTACCACACCTTAAGATAACTTATGTGTGGCCTTTTAACTGTTCTCCTACTACTGGACTGAGAACTCCTTAAAAAGAGAAATTTTGTCATATTCTCTTTTGTACCCAAGTCTCCTAATAGATTCTCACAAATGTTGTAGGTGACAAACTCCTTTAGAAAGGCCATGCACATCATGGTGCATCATCTCAGAACACTTTTACTGCAGATCAGACAGGGATTATCCAGATGGATAGCCAGAGTTGTGTCATGAGACAAGCTTGAGTCAAGAGAGCCACTTCTTTTGTTTTTTTTTTTTTGTTTTGTTTTTTTCCAGATTTACTGAGGCACGATTGATATCTAAAAGTTGTGCCTATTTAAGGTGTATAATATGGTATTTTGGTGTGCCTCTAGATTATGAAGCGAACAATGCAGTCAAGCTAACTAACTTTATTTTACTTGGTTACATTTCTTTTTTCAGTAGAAAGAACACTTAAGATTTACTCTCTCAGATAATTCCATGTACAAAATTCAGTCTTATTATATTAATCATAGTTTTTATGCAGTAATGAAATCTCTGGAACTTATTTATCATGCTGAAATAGAATCTTGTAACATTTGATCAACATCTCCCAATTTGGCCCATTTCAATCCCTAGTAGCCACCATTCTACTCTGCTTCTTTGTTGTTACTGTTTTCTTAAATTATCTATCATGTATTATTTATTTTTCTGTGCCTAGCTTATTTCATTTATCATAATGTCCTCTAAGCTCATTGATATTTTTAAAAATGACAAGATTTTCTTCTTTTTAAATGACGAATAATATTCTATTGTTTAAATAGACCATATTATCTTAATATATTCATCTGTCCATGGAGATTTGGGTAGATTCTATGTCATACTTCATATTGGTACATGAACCTTTTCATCTGGTGCTAGATTCAGTTTATGTTTGGCTTAAGATTTTTTGCAGCTAGGGTGGATATTGACTTGTAATTTTTTTCTTGTTTTGTCCTTGACTGGCTTCAATATAAGGGCATAATTGGTCTTATAAAGAGAGTTTGAAAGTGTTCACGTATCTTCAAATTTGAATGCTTTTGATTCGTGTCAGTTTTATAAGTAAGTGGTTGAATTCAGTAATATAGACATGAGGACATGAGCTTTTTTTTAAATTAGATTTTTCATTACTGCTACAATTTTATTGTTCATTAGCAATTTGTTTAGATTTTCCGTTTCTTCTGATTCAGTCTTGGTACATTTCTAGGAAATTTGCACATTTCTAGGAAATTCTCCATTTCTTTTAGATTATCCAATTGTTGATAGATAGTTGTTCACAGTAGTCTCATATGATCCTTTTATTTCTAGAGTATCAGTTCTGATGACTCCTTTTTCATTTATAAAGTTTTTTTATTCCATTCTTCTTTTATTAATAGTTTAGATAAACATTTGACTATTTTTATCTTTACAAAACTGACTCAGTTTCATAGATCTCTTCTATTTTTACTTTAATAATAGTAATTATTATTACTATTATTATTATTATTTCATCTGTTTCTGTTCAATTCTTTATTATACTCTCATTTCTAACTTTTCACTTAATTGGTTCTGCTTTTTACATTTTCTTGTGTTGTAACTGTTGTAGTCTCTTTATACATACATATACACTACACATACACACACATATTCACACACACATTTATTCTTGCTATAGTCCCTTGATAAATTGGCTACTCTATCATTATGTAAGGATGTTCTTTGTAACTTCTTAGACCTCTTAACATAGTTTACTTGCCTTTAAAGTCATTATGTCATGATCATAGTGAACTACATTATGGTGGGAGACTATAATGTACAATTAAAGTGTTAAAAATGAAGTTTGTAGGGGGGTGGAGGGACACCCTAATGAACACAATGTACTTTCACAAATATATCAAACTCGAGAGGGAGGGAGGGCGAGGGAGTGGGGTGGGAATTGGGGAAGGGGTTAAATGAGAAATGTGTGCATATATGCTTTTATCAGCTTGTACCTAACAAAGATGTATGTTTACAATGCACCAATTACTATATAAAAATAAAATAAAATAAATGAAATTTGTATTGATTGGTAAAAACTTACTAGGGCAGTTTTATGTATTATTTTCAAACTATTTTATAATTTCTTTCTTACTATCCTCACTATGACTTGAAAACGTTTTGTGATAGTATGTTTTGATTCCTCTCTCTTCATTTTTGTGTATCTACTACAGTTTTTTTTTTATATTCACTATAGACTTAAAACAACTTCTTGTAGTTATAACCATCAATTTTAAGGTGATGACAACTTCTGATTGCAAAAACTCTACACATTAAATTATTTTTCCCCTACACTTCATATTTCTATTCCAGAACTTATGCTATTTAAATATTGTGTATCTGTTAACAAATTATTTCAGATATTTCATGTAGTTTTTAATACTTTCATCTTGTAACTTTTACATAAGAATTAAAAATTATTTCTACACCATTGTTACACATTTCGATTATTCTGAATTTGACTATATCAAATTATAAAACACTGAAAAAAGAAATTGAAGATTTCAGAGGGTGAAAAGACCTCCCATGTTATTGGATAGCCAGAATAAATATAATCAAAATGGCCATTCTTCCAAAAGTGATCTACAAATTCAATGTAATACCCATTAAATTACCAGTCATTCTTCACAGACATAGATAAATCAGTCCTTAAATTAATTTGGAACAACAAAAAACCCAGAATAGCCAAAGTAGCTCTCAGCTACAAAAACCGTGCAGGAGGCATCACAATACCTGGCTTTTTGTCAGTTTTACTTGTTCATGTTTTCATGTTGTGACTTAATGTCCTTTTGTCTCAACTTGAAGAAATCCCTTTAGAATTTAAGGCAGGGCCAGTGGTGATAGACTCCTTTGCTTGTCTCAAAAACCTATTTATCTCTCCTTTATTTTTTAAAAAACAGCTTTCCTAGATGTAGTACTTCTGGGTAGAGTTTTTTTTTTTTTTAAGTTTGAAAATAATCACCCCACTGTCTTCTGGTTTGCAAGGTTTCTGCTGACACATACACTAATAGTCATCTAAGTATTCCTTTGTATGTGAAGATTTGCTTTCCTCCCTCTATTTTTACAATTTTATCTTTTTTCCTATACTTTAGAAAATTTAATTATAATGTTTTAGCAAAATATGTTTTATTTTAATCGATTTGATGCTTTGGGGATTTATGGATCTGGACATTCATTTTTTCTTTCCAGATATAGGGAGTTTTGAATCATTATTTCTTTCTGCCATCTTGCTGAAGTCTGGTAGTAGACTTACTTTAAAGTCTAGGCTCTAGTCATATTTTGATGATCCTAATACGCTATCTCATTTTTTCTCATTCTGAAAATCACAGCTCTCTCAATTGTTGGATAAAATTAGTACATTATAAACATTCATTGAGCATTTGAATCTATGCAGAGCACCTTGTAGCTTTCCTGCATTGCCATTTTAAATAATCAAACCAGTTTGTGAGCAACAAATTATATTTAATCCTATTGTACCAGTGCGAAATGGAGGTCAAATTCATCCAGATAATATGCAGTGGGAATAGGTTTGAATGAGATGTGTCTATTATCAAAGTCAGATGTGTAACAAATACATTATTATTCTCTTCCTTCCTAGTGCATACCTGGCAAAATAGAGATGAATTTTAAAAAAATGATAGATGCACTTATACTTTAAAAATTAGCAATAGTTACCACATGATGCACATTTATTTTCATGCTATATATTAGATGCTTTATATTATTTATGCTGTTTAATCCTTGAAATAGATTTGAATTAGTATGAAACTCAGAAAAAAATGTGATGACCTGCAGTCACTCAATTGGTATGCAACACTGTTAGAACTTTAATTAAAATGTTCTTGATTTTATAAATCTTACAGAGTCCATTCCACAGTGACAACTTAATCCATTAAATAAAGAGTTTTCAATTCTATATAGGATTATGAGGCATAATAGCTAAACAATTATAGCAATTATAGTTAAATACAAATTAAAAAGTTAACTTCTTCATGCCATTCTTATCTTAATTATGTAGAATATGGAGTCCATATATATATATTTTTTTGTCAAAATAAGGTTACACTATCTCAAAGAGACCATTTTTTCCCTTCCGGATCATGTTTTCTCACTTATAAATAGGAATAATCAGAGCTCCATAATTTTAAAAATGAAAAGCATACCACACTTAAGGATCCTTGTAATCCATGCACATGCAAGAGATAATTGTTATAATTGTCACTGTCAAGACATCATATCAGCTGGAAGGCATGTAAGAAAAACTTACTCTGTTGAAAGATTAAAAATTATAGGAGATGTTATCTGCTTGAAAAAATAGTCGTGGATAGGACAGAGGGATGGGGCAGGCTGTGTGATTAACAGAGATACTGTCCCTAATTTTATTGACTTACAAAATGAAGCCCAAAGCTGAAGTTGTTAAAAAGGTAGAATATTTGAATAGTATGGAGTTTTAAGATTGAGCTTCATTATCTGCTTGAAACTTTTAATTGTGTGTGTTCTATAAATGTTTCACTTCAATAAGGCTAAAACTCCTCATTTAACAAGGGATAATGAAAGTATCTGACCTTAATTTCATTGTTAAACATTTTAGGAGGAGATGGATAACAATGCACACCACAGGCTCTGTATAAATGGAAGGTGCATGGCATACATACATTATTCCTTTCTTTGTCCTTAAGTAAAAGGGCTCTACTTCTAGACCTCTAGTAATTTATATACCTTTGCCCATCTCGATGAATTATGGGTTCATGTTGTGTTTCAATTCCCTTAATCTTGTGTATCTAAGAATAATATTTTTATTCTCTGTTGGGACAGTTAAGAAACTTGAAATTCATGTGTAACTTGAAAGCTTTTCATATCCAGGTACTTGAATGAAATGATTACCCCTAGTCTGATAAGTCTGTGTTTTGTACATACTACCGCTGACTTATCCTGTTGTTTTCTGGGGCCAAGTCTTGGGTCTTTTCTCATTTTCCTAAATATGTTTAGATCTTCCTAAACCCTATCCATGTTTCCATGGTTTACATATTCCCCCAGTCATGAAACTCATAGAATTTTATTCCAAAAATTTAGATTACTTCTCTAATTTCTCCCTTGTACCATTTATGGATAATGTATCCATAAACAATCTCCATTGTGCAATATACTCTATGCTCTGCGTCCTCACTGCTTTATCCACTACTGTAGCCGTAGTTCCTAGACAATGGGCAAGTGACAGAATGCAAAGAAGATACTATGAATATTATGAATAAATTAATAATTTATTTCATCAATAAAATGGGTCATTCACCTTTTTATTTCCCCCTGAAGAATTTAAACTCCATCAGAAGTATCCAAAATAGGTGTAGTCAATAGAAATAATAACTCTACTTTTAGAATTCAAATCCAAGACTCACTGAGGTCAAACACTCATCCCAAGGTCATTTTCAAACACTAACTGAAGGGAAAGGTTTGAACCAGAACCCAGCTTTCTGCCTTGAACTCAAGGCTCTGCCTGCTACTCATGGCACAGAAGGGGACATAATCATTAAACCTACCTTCTTATTTAGCCCTCCTTCTCATTTTGGCTCATATTTTCAATACACTACCTGGGAACCCTGGTTATTTTCACTGCTGATACATATTTCTAAATGTGTGCAGTAAATTTAAATGAATAAGATGCCTTGCTGAGTGGAAAATCTGGACTATTATGTCCTGAAAGCAGACCAGCACAGCCATTATATGCACATAAAAATAACCTTAGAATTGCTAATATGAATAATATGTTTTATCACCACGAAAACAAGATTTAGGCGTTTAGCCTTTTCTCACACAATAGGCTGTTCATTTTAGTACAAGGAGATTCTTAATAAAAATGATTAATGAGGTAAATACCTTTTTATATACACTGTTTTTCCTCTCTCTGGAATTATGTCTTTTCTGAAACTGAGCCTTTCTCTTTGCTATAAATTAAAGGGCATTCCTTGATCCAACAGAAAAGATAAAACAAGAGATGAGTTTCAAAAATTAATACTATCATTTGGGTTGGAGAAAATTTCCTTGTAAACTCACCAGCAGGTAAAATTAAGTAAACTTCTGTAAGTTCTTTATTTTTCTGAACACCTTTTTAGTCATAAACATATTTAAAATTATATATGACTTCAGTTCATCCAAAAAACAATGTAGTAAAAATGGAAGAATCAAACATAGTTGTCCTTATTAATTTAAAATTCAAATAGAGAAAAAAATTTCAAATAGAACAGCAGGTTCAATATGAATTAATATCCTCCCCAGCAATCCAGATCCTATGTTCAATGTGAGGCAGAATTGTTTACTGACAGTAATTCTCTGCAAATTCATTTCTCCTTAGGCATTGATCCTTTGGTCCAAGACTCCTTTCTTCCTGTCAACAGGCAGATGATCTGAGGGAGGAGTAAATCATCTCAGGTAGAATGAGATGCCTCTGGCCTTAAGCCACTCAGGGATAATTTCATAAGCCAACCATTGAGGTGGTTTCCAATGATTCCTGATACTCAATAATCCCCTTTTCTACCCGAGAGGGCTGAATCATGGAAACAAAAGAAAATGTGGAGATTATGAAGTGTTACCTCTGAAGCTGAGACATGAGAAACATTTCATCATTTTTCTTGCTTTTTGGTTCATTTTCTCTAGGGAAACAAGTCACAGCATCATAGATGTGCTTAAATGGTACTATGGTTACTACAGTGGAGGAACTGAGCCCTCCTGCCAATAACTGTATGAGTGAACCACCAGTTACAGATCCTGCAAATGCTGTCAAGTTTTTATGTAACTGGAGACCTGGTCACCATCTTGACTGCAATAGCATGTAGTCCTGAAGTCAGAAGTACTTAGCAAATGTTCTTTGAAATTCTGAACTGAAGAAATCATGAAGTTACAAATGCTTATCAATGAAACCACTAAACTTAACTTTTTCTGTAGCATTAGGCAGCTAATTAAAGTACCAATAAAACTATTTGCACACCACTTTTCTTGCTAAAAACATGTCTGAGCCTATTTCTTTTGAAAACAAAAAGCATGTAACTGTCATTATTACTCGTTGTCAAATCAGAAAACAGAATAGAGACATTCATTTAGTATTTTGGTTCTGCATACTAGGTAAATGGTAGAGTGAGACTCTAAAACTCAAGGCTAAAGAGCACCAAAAGTATGTTTCCACTAGGTCTCAGAGTTTTAGGGTTCAGAATTCAATTCACACTGTGATCATAAGTGAACAAAGGCATCCTGCTGGAACATCCAGGTGGTTCAGTATCCAGGTTAAGTTCCCATGTTAGTCCTGGGATCTGTCAGGAAGGGGTCACCAAGGCTATTACTGAATGTACTGCGTGCTGGGAAGCATTATATAACCCTCCCATTCACAATCCCCTTAGGGACATAAGCCTTCACACTCCTAGATGCCAGAAGTCTCATTCTGGGGGTACACTAATTCCCAAAGCTGGTCAATGTGAGGGAAAGATGAAGTGTGCAAAGGCACAACCCTTTCCTCCAGTTTGAGATGATGCTGAAGGTCCCGGGAAGTTCCAGAATCCTTACCAGGCTAAAGGCCTTTGATGCAACATCATCACTCAAGTTCAATTTCTTGCTCTTTTTCCAGTTCTACTGCTTTTAGACACTCAATGCTGTCGTACTTGTTGAGCTTCTCAATAAGATTTCTGTGTACACATTTCTATATCTGAGTTTATTTTCTGGCTCACATTCAATACTATGTTCTCAACCCTATCCCCTTCTTTTTTTCTTTATTTTTGACATGACTGAGCTGTCTTCATTGCTTCTAGGACAATGATTTTTTTAGTGTGATTCCAAGACCAGTAGAATTATTGTGATCTGGGAACTTGATAGAAATAAAAATTGTCTGCTGATTCCTCCTTATACATTCTGAACCAGGATCTTGGAGATCCTGGTATGTGTGTATAATAGTTATCAAGGTGAATCTGATGTTTGTGAACACCGGTCTGAGATTTGTTATGACTCTTGAATATCTTTATTTTGAACCACTGTCATATTAATGTCCCTGGATTGATTGGTCCTGAGACTTCATTGGGTTGGATGATATGCAATTTGCTTTCCAAACAAATCACAGTTGGACAAAAAATACGTAGTTGTTATTGTAGGCATTAGTCACTAGATTCTAAACTTTTGCAATGTTACAGGAAGGAGGAAGTTATTTTAGGTAGTCTGGTGGGTATAAAGGGGTATTAACTATGGAGTCAAGAGAGCTACTTTCTGAGTTCAGTTTCTCTATTATCATAATGTGTAAGCTTTGAAAGTGACTTCAACTGTCTGAGCTATCATTTTCCCAGTTGTATAATGAATTCATGGGTTCATGCACTGCCTGCATTATAGATATGCAGCAACAATAAATTGCCATAATTTAGAAAATAAAAAAAGAGCTTGTGATCATGTATCTTCTTACAAGAATTAAGAACTGGTACTCCCAATAACTAAAGAAAAATTACATGCATCTTTGACTACAAAAATGATGACCTACTGTGGAATAGGTTCACCTAGCATTGAAGGAAGAAAGTTTGGGATTCAAACCTCAGGAGGACTGTTCTGGAGACTCTGGGAGAAATCACTGGGTAACATGCCCTTTCAAACTAAAATAAGACATTGCTGATATCTCCTTGGATAAAGGTCAAAATGCACAGCAACTCATGTTGTGTGCAGCTGCTGGATTCTCCTCAGGCCACTCTCCAGGCTGCCATCACCTGGGGGCTGGACTTCTATTGGAAGCAGTTGATAAGATATGAAATCAAGTAATGAGGATCTTATAGTCTGAGGAGGGAAAATATATTTTTGGAGGTAATTACAGAACACTGAATCTAGATACAAAACAGGCTAAATATCGAGGATAGTGACAGCACGTGACACTCAGGAGAAGATCCAGCAAGGGAAGAAGGCCTGAAATAGAACCAGGTAGCCTACAGACAAGTATGCATGTGCCTGTGTGTGTGTGTGTGTGTGTGTGTGTGTGTGTGTGTGTGTGTGTGAGACAATATGTGGGGGGCAGCAGGAGATGTGACTAGCAAAAAGAGAAAAAGCGATTTCACAAGGATCTTTCAGTGTCCAGCATAAGGACTGGACTCCACCTCAGAGGCAGTGGGTGGACAGCCAGAAGTTTTAATCAATGGTGAAGCCTGGTGACATTTCTGCTTTGGAAAGATCACTCTACCGACTGTGAGGAAGAAAGATCTGAAAGCAGCAAGATCTTACCTGCCCTGGGGACTCCCCAAGGGCACCTGCGAGCTCTCACAGCCTGTGTTTCTTGTGTTCTTTACATTTATTTTCCCCCTGAAATGATGTCCACTTGAATAGCATTAAACCTCACTCATCCACAGTTGAAATAACTCCCAGTTAGAATCGCCTTCATATTTTAAGGGTGGGCTATTTGATTTGTCTCTTTCTAATCCCTAATAAAATAAAAAATAAATTATTCCTAATCTGTGCCTCCAGTACTCCCGCTATACAAACCAATCTCAATTTAGACTATTAGGTCAAGCTGGCTTCTACTTGAAGCTTAATTTTGAACTGAAGCATGAAACTAAAATCTTTGACAGTATGGGAAAAAAAAATCCCTGCATAGGTCCAACTTTGCCAGCCAAAGCCTCATGTATTCTACCATTCTTATTGTTATTGTTGAATTTCTTTACAGTATATATAATTGTTGATAATTACTTATTCATGCAAATATTTATTTATTCTCTGCTGTCACCATCAGAAACATGAGAACAAACAATGTCTTTCATTTTTTGTGTTCACAACATTCAGCACTGCAGGACATGGGAAATTAAAGGGTGGGATGGACAAAATCAAGTTCTGTCCATCCCCAAATCCCAGACAGTGACCATCTGTATCCTGCTTATGAAAACTAACCCTGACCATTTGGTGGGCCATGGCAAGAGGGAGGTCTTAACGTCAAGACAACTAGGACTTAAACCTTGGATTCGCTCAGGGTTCATGCAACTCCAGGCAGTATGTCTTGGTTTTCCAGAGCTGCTGTGACAAATTACTACAAAGTGGTTGAATCAAAACAATAGAAACCTATTTTATCATGACTCTGGACAGAAGAAGTACAAAGCCAAGAGCAAGTAAACTTGCACATTAGTGTACACCTGTAATCCCAGCATGTGGGAAGCTGAGACAGGAAGATCATATGTTTGAGGCCAACCTCAGCAACTTAGCAACTTAGTGAGTCCCTGTTTCAAACTAAAAAATGACTGGGGGAATAGTTCAGAGGTAGAATGCTCCTGGGTTCAATCCCACTATTAAAAAAAAAAAAAAAGCAAAAAAAAAAAAAAACAGCAAGAAAGTCCAAACTCCTACAACTTCTCCAGGCAAGAGAAAAACACCTCCTTCACTTTGTCTTCACTGGACCTTTATCCTCGTGCCTCTGAGATTTCCTTAATTTTATCTCTCATAAACACAACCTCACTGGACTCAAGTCCCACTCAGTGTAATCTCATCTCTAAACCTTTACTTCAACTCTATCTGTAAATGCCCTATTTCCACAGAAGATCACAGTCACATAAACACAGGCTGCCATAACCAAATGTCACCAACCGAGTTTCTAAAACACATCAATATATTTTTTCATGGTTCTAGAGGTTGGAAGACTCCGAAGGAGGTGGCCCCAACATCTGGAAATCAGGATAAAATAACATTGCCTCTGGGATTATTTCTTGAGGTACAACCTTTTCACATCCAGATAGTTTTACTAGCCTGTCCAGAGACTCACTGAAGTCTGTCAGTCTTCCTTAATTTTCTCCCATCTCTGTTTGCATTAGTTCCAGTTGGTGGCATTTCTGCTGCCTTGATCCCATCTGCATCCCTGGCTTCTCATGAGATGTGTGACTGGATCTCTGAGTCACACTCTTTCTTGCTCCTTATCAAATTATTTCCAATTCTCATCTTAATGTTCCTTCTAGAACAAGATCTCCTCTCCTCTCCTCTTCTCTTCTCTTCTCTTCTCTTCTCTTCTCTTCTCTTCTCTTCTCTTCTCTTCTCTTTTCTCTCTCTCTCTCTCTCTCTCTCTCTCTCTCCCCCCCCCTCTCTCTCTGCCCCCCCCTCTCTCTCTCTCTTTCTCCCTCTCTCCCTCCCTCCCTCCCTCTCTCCCTCCCTCTCTCTTTCTTATTCTCTCATCATCTTCCTTTTGTAGCATAGATAGGCTAAGCATTTTCTACATCTTCAAGTTCTGGCTTCTTTTTTCCTAGCACGTTCATCAATTTATGTTTCTTTTATCCCATTTTACTAAAAGTGACTAGGGTTAATCAGGCTGAGCCCACACATTGCTAATAAATATCCTCAGCTAAAGAGGGAGATGGGTTACTTTCCACATCTACTTTCCACAAAATGCTAGATCACAGATCACCTGAGTTCTCTGTCACTTTCTAAATGGAATCTCCTCTCCTCTAATTTCTAGTGTTGTGATCCTCTTTTTCCTTCTGGGACTTCATCAGGATCTTGGATGTATATGTAACCAACTCCTTCTTCGAGATAATCTCAGCTTTTCCTAACATGCACCTCAAAACTCTTCCAATTTCTATCCATCACAGAGCTCCCAAGACACTTCCAGATTTTTACTACTTGGTATAACAGCACCTCACTTCTCAGTACTAAAATCTTTTTTAGTTTTATTCTGGCCGCTATCACAATAACAGAAGTTATCTGCAACTTAGTGAGACTCTGTTTCAAAATATAGAATAAAAATAAAGCTGAGGGCATATCTTAGAGATAGAATGCCCTGAATTCATTCCCCAGCACTGTAAAAATAAATAAATACATAAATAAATAAATAAATAAATAAATAAATAAATGAATAAATCATGACCAGCAACCCAATGATGATGTGTGAGAAGCCCCAAAGCTTGGGTCTTACCACAGGCCTTCACAATCACATCAGCTTTAAATCTAGACCTCTTGTCATCTTTCAGAGAGCAGCACCATTAACAGTGGATTCACAGAGTAAACCTTGCATTCCTCTTATGAAGGAAAAAACTTCCTCTCCTACACACAAGATATAAGATAACTTGCAACAAGTTAAGCTTCTCCATATAATATTTTATGTACTTGTTTAGTGAACACCCTTTGGGTCAGGTCCTACTGACAGTGTGGGAGATGCTGGTTTAAGAAGACAATTTACCAGTCTCATGGCAGCTTACATTATAGAGAGGGAAAAATATAAATAGTAAACAGAAAAAGACAAATATAGTGTGTGAAGTCTAAGAGTCAGAATCTTAAGAATAATAGTACAGACAATATTTGGGGCCTGCGGTGGAGAAAAGAAAAGGAGGGAAAGGAGCTACCTGACTGAGTGGACAGAGAATTGAACTGAGGAAGATACTGGGATTGAGATGTGTGTAATTAAAGAAAAACTCTCAGAGAAAAAATAAAACAACCACAACAAATAAAAAACAAGCCAGGTGCATGCCTGTAACTCTACTACCTGGGAGGCTAACACAGGAGGATTACAGGTTCAAAGCCAATCTCAGCAACTTAGTACACCCCATTTCAAAATAAAAAAAAATAAATAAAATAAGGCTGAGGATATAGCTTAGAGGTAGAAAGCCCCTGGGTTCAATCTCTAGTATCACACACATACACACAAAAAAATCCATATAAAGAGAAAAAATATAAGTGTAAAGTCTGTGAGAAAGGAAAGTTATGCCCTGTTACAGTTTTGTTTTGTTTTTAAGTAGTTTCTATGATTATGGTGTGATCGAGAAGAGTAAGATGGCAAAATGAACTATTGAAATATTAGGCCAAGTATTAGAAATGAAAAAGAAACAGTTGAAGAATTTTATTCTAGAGAATGGCAAAGTCTAAAATATATTTTCCCACAGAACATCTGGCAGCTGTACGAAAATTTATGATTTTTACCTCAGGACAATGAGAAAACTCATCACAACTAATGTTTCCTAACAATTGCAGCTAAAACTCTACATAAAACACAAAATGCAACTATCTGACCACTGAAAACCAGATGAAGCAGAAAGAACATGGAAGTCAATCAACTTGGAACACCAAATGATACATGGTGCACATACTTTTCATTTTCTTCTCTCCTGTGCTTTGTGCAAAGTGACACTCAAAGCTACAGTGTTACACATCCACATCACTGGTGTCCCAGAAAGAGAACAACAGATGCAAAAAATAATTTTGAGTAAATAACCATAAAAAGTTAAAACTTTCTAAGCTTCACAAAAGACATAAATTAAACGTTCAGAGAGCTCAGTAAGTCCTAGACATCATAAACTTAAAGGAAACAGTGCTTAGGCTCATGATCAGCAGGACTTAAAGAAGTTTAAAAAACACCATTACTTAAAGAAACTAGAGAAATATGACATATAACATATGGTGGAACAAAGTTTGAACCCAGAGATTTCTTATCTGAATCCATAAAGGGCAAAAGAGTAAAAAAATAATAATAATTCTGAAAGAAAAGACCTGTTCACTTAGAATTCCATAATTAGTTTGAAATTCCTACAGAGATGATCATAAAATGCATTAATCAATGAAGGACAATTCAGAAAATTGATTTTCAGCAAACATGACCTAGAAAAAAAAAAGAAAATGATTCAGTGATTCTACAATATTGTTTTTATTTTTTTAGATTAAAGAGAAGTAATAGCAGAGGGAAACTTGGAGATTCAGAAATAAAGAAAAGACAATGGAAATAACTACATACGTCTATTTTGTTACTTGTAATTTCCTTAAACTATGTATAATTATTAAAAGCAAAAAATGACAACACTGGTGGGAAATCTAGTATTGACATAACACATGTTACATTATAACATAAGTGCTGGTGAGGAAGGATGAGATTGCAGACATGTTTAAAAGACTTTGGATTTCTTGAAATGGTAAAATAACTTTCTGTAAATAGTGAAAGTTTAATCCCTAGGACAATGGACAAAATTAATTAATATTTAAAACAAATTCAACACTATATAGCAAAAAATTAAATGAATAAAAATTCAAACATTCTAAATACCACAAGTGAAGTCTAAAAAGGACAGACTAATGATACAATGGCAGACCTAAGTCCACCACTTTGGTATTAAAAGTAGTGCAGCTTTAGTCTTAAAAACAGTATTGAAAAGCCGGGTGTGGTGGCGCAGGCTTGTAATCCCAGCATTTGGGAGCCTGAAGCAGGAGTATCCGAGTTCGCGGTCAGCTTCAGCTTCCTAGTGAGGCACTCCGCAACTTAGTGAGACCCTGTTTCAAAATAAAGAATAAAAAATAGGGCTGGGGATGTAGCTCAGAGGAAGAATGCCCCTGAGTTCAATCCCCAGTACCACACACACACACAAAAAAAAGTGTTGAAAAATCATAGGTTGTCAGATTGGATAAAAAAGTAAGATCCAACTATGGACTTCTATTAAAAAATCTACTTTATATAGATAAGAGAAATATTTAAAAATATAATGTCTTTGTCTACTAAGGATGCTATAACAAACTCCAGGTGGTTTATCAAATATATATATATATATATATATATATATATATATATATATATATATATATATTTCTATATTTCTCACAGTTCTGAAGCTGGGGAGTCCAAGATCAATGCATCATCAGATTCCATATCAGGTGAGAGCCTGCTTTCTGGTTCACACTTGACCATCATATTACTATAATCTCAAAAGAGACAAAGGAGTTTCCAGGGATCTCTTAATTATAGCAGTAATTGAGTTTCTGAAGGTTCCACTCTCAGAACCTAATCACCTCCTATATGCCTTGCTTCCAAATGCCATCACTTTGGGTACTAAGTTTCAACATGCAAATTCCTGGGGACAGAAGCACTCAAACTATACCAGAATGGAAATGTGATGCCATAAAAACAACATTGACCAAAATACAGCGGGGATTGCAATATTAAATCTTGGAAAAAATTATACCTTAGAACCAGAAACATTACCAAAGAGAAAGAGAAAATTGCAAAATAATATAAAAGTCAATTTACAAAGAACACATAAAGCTGAGTGTATGAATCTGAAAAGATGGTTTAATCAATAAAGTCTGGAAGATCTAAAACTAGCAATAAGAAAATCTAACAAGTTTAAGCTGTAGATTTCAACATTCATTCCTCAGTAACCTATAAAAAACAAGTATTCAGAAAATCAACAAGGATATAGAAGACCTGAACAGCACTAACAACAAACCAGATGTATTTGATACTCAAAAAGACTCCAACCAGAAACAGCAGGACACAAACTATTTTAAAGTGTATATTGAACATTTGTCAAGATAGACTGTATTATGACATAATGCATAATTAAACCAATTTAGAAGGATGTAAAACATCTAAAGTACGACCTTTTATCAAAAGAGGATTAAAATTGAAATCAGGAGCAAAGAGATATCATGAAAATCTACAAATATCTGAAAACTAAATAAACATCTAAAATTTTAAGTAGTCAAGAAAAAAATCAAGCCGGGCGTGGTGGCACATGCTTGTAATCCCAGCATTCGGGAGGCTGAGGCCGGAGGATCCGGGTTCGGGGCCAGCCTCAGCTACCTAGTGATGCACTCCGCAACTTAGTGAGACTCGGTTTCAAAATAAAAAGAATAAAAAATAGGGCTGGGGGTATAGCTCGAAGGTAGAATGCCCCTGAGTTCAATCCCCAGTACCGCAAAAAAAAAAAAAGAAAAAAGAAAATGTGAAGTTGGAAATTATTTTTATTGAATAAATTTTAAAATGCTTTATTTTTTTGAAAAGATAAAGCAGAGCTGATGAATACATTTATACTATCAAATATATCTATTAGAATATAATGCATGTATGCTTCTATCACTCTAAAATTCATCATGATTCATTATTACAATGCACCAATAACAGAAAGGAAAGATGATCTTCACAATAGCCAAAAATAAATAAAAAATAGTTTTAAATCAGTAATCTTATCTTTCACCTTAAAATATCAGAGCCATAAGAGAATAAATAAGCCATAAGTGAAAAGAGGTAATAAAGAAAATGTTATAAATCAGAAAATTGAAAACAGAAAGAAATATAATGAAAGTAGACTGATTCAGTGGATATATGTAACCACAATGACCAATGCGAAATGAAAATCTAAATAAACAATAGCAAGAGTGGAAGGAGGTGAGACCACAATGGACATTAAAGCATAAGCACGAGTAATTTCATTTATTCTTCTAAATATAAATTTGTCTCCTTAGAAAGAGACATTAGATAAAGACATTAATAAGCAGAGCTAAGAAGTAATGAATAAGCAGAATAATGTATAACTAGTATTAAATGTGTGTGTGTGTGTGTGTGTGTGTGTGTGTGTGTGTGTGTGTGCTACTTGGGGTTGAAACCAAGGACACTCTACCTCTGTGATATACCCTAGACCTACTTTGTATTTTTTTTATTTTGAAACAGAGTCTTACTAAATTTTACCACGTTACTGGCCTCAAGTCTATTGTCTTTCTGTCTTAGCCTAACAAGTACTAGGATTATAAGAGTTTACCACTAAGCCCAGTTTAAATTTTAATTCTTAATTTTATGACTTCCAAAAATAAAATCATAGAACCAGAATTGCTTCCCTTTTGATTCCTGCCAAACATTTTGAAAAAAAAAATTCATAATATTTTAGAAAATAGAATATGTATGTATATTTTAAGCTCACTTTATAAATTCATAATGATCCTAACTAGACATTAAAGAATACTACATATCAATATTCTTGAGTATAGATTTATTTTAAAAAATATAGGACAGAATGCTAATATATCAAATGCAGAAATGTAAAAATAATGTATTATTACCATGTAATACTGATCCTAAGAATATAGAGGAGTTGTTTGAAAATCAACTAGTATAATTCACCACAATAGCATATCCAAAAAATCATCTCAATAGATTTAGAAAAAAATGTTGAAGAAATTCAGCATTCATTTGCTATGAAAACCATTAGTAGCAAGAAGCAGAAGGATGCACTAATAACTTGATATATTATAGTGAAAGACTTAATAATCCCTTCCTAAGATGGAGTTACAGAAAATGCTTTAACCCACTCCTTTAACATTTGAGTCACTGTGGGGCATTTAAGAGCCAGATTCAAGGAGCATCCAAAACCATGGCATAAAATTAGCAAAGTATGTGCAGATTCTGTGCATTGAAAACCTTAATATACTGATAAAAGGTGCCAGTATGGATGCAAACAAGGAGACAGACAAGACCTAGAGATTGGAAAACACAGTATTGTTAGATGTCAGTTCTCCCAAAATTGATGCATAGATTTTTATATCTTGTAAACATATAGTTTATTTATTGAGCTTCAACAATTAAGTTTTCCCCTTACTGTAAGAGTTCTTACTTTTTCCCCCATAGTTCTTTTTAACTGTTTTTTTTAAATGTAAACTTTTATTGATGCATTAGTCTTGCATCATAATGCAGTTCATCATGATAAACAGTGACATACATGCACACACCACTTGGTGGGCTTTCCCCCAACTTTCTCCCCACTCACCCTTCTCTCTACTCATGATATTGAGATTGGCATTGGTATTCTCACATAACATCAATGGAAGTGGTTCCTGCATTAATTCTGCCTCCCCCTTTCCCCTATTCTACCTCCCTGATTCCACTGGAGTTTCTTTTTCATCATCTCAGGTCCTTCTTATAGCCTGATTCCTTCCTCACTTCCACATATGAGAGAGAACAGAAAACTCTTCGATGGCTGCGGCTGGCTAATCTCACTTAACATAATATTCTCGAGGTCCATTGATTTTCCTGCAAATGACACTATTTTGTTCTTCTTGGTTGCTGAGTAGAATTCCACTATGTGTATATCAAATAATTTTTTAGTTCGTTCTTCTGTTGATGGACACCTAAGTTGGTTCTATGATTTGGCTATTGTGAATTGTGCTGCTATAAACATAGATATGGATATATTACTGTAGTTCTCTGATTTCAGCCCCTTGGGAAAGATACCCAGGACTGGTATAGTTGAATCATCTGGTGGATTCATTCACAGTTTTCTGAGGAATTGATACATAGATTTAATGAAAGCTTTATGTAGAGATCGGCTTTGACCTGGGTTTGGACCAAGGGAATGAGCATGAAGCCCACCTGGACGGCAAGAGTACCCAGGAATCCTCCTTCCCTGAAAAAGCTTGCTCTAGTTTATGGTAAAGAGTAAACAAGTGAAATTATGTATACACAGTATGTCTTGAACTCTAATGCACCTTGTCAGATCCACCAGTTATTGTCATTACCGTGTGTTTACCACCCTCTGGGCCCATGCACTCTGACTGTTAACCTTGAGTTTTCAAACTAATATTTGTAACACAACTATATTTTCTGAGAATGAAATTAAAAAAAAAAAAAAACTACAGCTATGTACATCTGACACATTTTCAGTGTTAAGGGATGCCTAATGGTTACTGTCAGCACTGTGACTCAGGAGCAGGGCAAAGGGCTTGGATCTAGGACTCAGCAGATTTACATTCTGGATGTATCCTTTCCAATTGTTAGGTCTATGATCTCTGAAAATGCTCTGCCTCTATCTCTGGTCCTCAGATTCACCATCTATAACAAGAAGGAGCAAGATAAGATGCCCTCCCGGGTTCTTTCCCCATATAATGTTGTATAGAATTATGTGAACTGAACTGATGATTATACAGCAGAGAGAACCCCTCGGCAGATGTTCTTGACATACATACAGAAGAAGCAGAAAACAAACTTAGCAGCGGGGTTTTGCATGGGATCAGCCATGTGTATGTGAGAAGGGCACCCAGCAGAGATGGCCCAGGTCACAGGTTACACAGTGCTGGGATGAGGCTGTGCTAACATCTGGCCCTGGGTAGTGTCAGGTTACTGAGAAAGAAAACATAATTGACATTAGTCTGGATGCAAGCTGTTACTTCTGATGGTCATGATTCTCTAGGCCTCAAGCAGAGCAGAGCAGTTTCTACAGAAGAGCAAAATGCTATCAATAATAATTATTGCAATGACAGTGTTATTGTAACAGCTGGGTTAACTGTGTGCTTATCTTGTTCAGTAGACACAGTTAAAAAGCAGTTTATGAGTATAAACTCACATAAATCTTGGCAACACTAGTAGTACATGCTATTGCCATCTCAAATTTGTAGGTGAGAAAACTAAGATAATAGAAAAATCACACTCTAGTAAGTGGTAGAACTAGAATTTGGGTTCAGGCAGTCTTCAAAGTTGGGGATTGCATTCAGAATGCTACAGCACACACACACACACACACACACACACACACACGCACATGCACACACACATGCACACATATATTATCACACATAGAATACATCCTTCAATACCTTTCAAGGACTATTCTGCTTACCCAAATTCAATTCTTTTTAAAAAAATAATTACTTGCATAACATTAATGCTTTACAACAATATGCACCTCTTTTTTATTCTTCATGTGACAAAACTGGACATGCCTTCAAGAACCTGCTGAAATACACCTGTAGAAATGTACTGACTCCTTTAGAAACTCCCCCATGTTCTGTGCTCCTCCAGAGCTTTCTGTTACAATTCTGCCCTGTAATGTTACTGCCTGGTGCACACTCATGCATAGGCTTCTACAGTGGCAAACATCTCAGGCTCAAGGATGGCTTTCTATATACTTGGGTGTGACTGCTCTTTTCTACTGTTTCTGGGATGGACTAAATGCTTGCTAAATGTTGAATGAATGAGGGAATGAACAGCAAATCGCATTGTCTCAATGACCCTTCAACCTACCCTGTGAACAAAGCATGACAGCATTCATGGCCTTTACTTCCCAGAACAAGGAAATGAGGTTCAGAGAAGTAAAGCTTCCTCTCTAAGTTTCTTCAAGTAACCAGAAATATAGGCCATGTAGAAGCTGTCTTAGTCCAGTAATCTGCTGGTGTTGTTCTAGTTCACCTTCTCCCATGAAGAGACATGAGAGGCCAGAATCCCTGGAGCTGGCCTCAAGGTCTGGGGCTACAAACTCCTCATCAAAAAGAGGAGTGGTCTGTGCCTTGCATTCCTAGAATACAACTCAAAAGGTGACACAGACAGTGACTGGAAGTCCATCTCTGGGGTTTTTCCATCCACACATTTTTTTTTTCCTAGTGTCAGTTTCATGTTAAATATTTTTCTATGTATTTAGATGATGAGAGTGAGGAAGAAAGATAAAATTCTTACTCTCTTGTGGAACTTATGTTTTAGTAAATAAGATAGAAAACAAGCATAGATGTATTCAGGATGTCACTAATGCTTCTGTGTCAACTAATGAGAGATACTTGCATGAGCTCTGGAGAGCAGAAAGTGAGAAACCCATATTCACCATGAAATCAAAGTTAGCCAGGTGTGCGGACTGCAACAGCTACCAGGTTACCTCTTGTGCAACCACATCCAGGTGGGTTTGCTGGTAGCTGGGGTCAGTGTTGCAGCTTTCTGTAACTTCAATCTTTCTCAACTTTTTGAAAGTCATTTAAAGCTTTGCCTGATCTTTGATCCCCCAGACCATCCAATGATTTCCATGTAAACATTTCTTCTACTTCTACTTTTCTTCCTCATACATCAACAATGTTTTCTGATACCCTGATTGAACCCTAAGTAGTAATATCAGATTGCAATAAATTCAATGGCACGTGAAGCAGAGAAAGTGGACAAAGACTGAATAGTGAGCAGGGAGCTCTTTCAGAGCCTGTAGAAAGCTTCTCTGAGAAGGGAATGTCTGCAGAGAGGCCTGAATGAAGTCCATGCTGGTGTTTGCAGGAATTACATGCGAGTCCTAGAGAGTGACAAGGACAAAGACACACAAGTGCACAATCGTGGTCTTTATGGAAGGACATCAAAACCACGATGACAGTCAGAGCCTGAAAAAAGGGAAACAGTGGGAGAGGAAAGATCCAGGGCTCAGTTCATGGAAAAATTTGAGAGTCATGAAAAAGAGTTTAGGTTTTATCATCTAATGGTTTTCAGAAGTAAGTGGTATGACAGAACATGGTTGTGGTGACCCACCCATGTCAGCAAAGCCCCCATCCATTCACTAATGGCTCCAATATTGGTAACTAATGTACATGCAGATTTGTAAAGCTCACAAATGGTTATATCTTATGACACCAGTAGACCCTCACATTAATAGTCTCCATTGACAGATTATGGATTTGAAATTCATAGAATATGAATAGTACTCTTGAGGTTAAACAAGTAGGAAACTACAAGACTAAAAATCCAATCCAGGCCCCTTGATTCAAAGTTAGGATTGCATTTTTGCAAGAAAACAGGTGGCTCTGTAACATCGACAATGCAATAGCCTTTCTTCTCTGTGTCCAATAATGCCAGTTAATATTTGCAAGTCATTTATAGATTGCAAAGCACTGCCAAGTGATGGACCCAGGATTTGGTGCAGATAGGAAGAAGTAGAATCTGAGTGGCTAAGGCCCATACCATTCAATAGTAAAATCTAAAATCTTTTATATTTAAAACAAGGAAGCTCCACTCAATATCTTTTTCTAATTTAAAAGGATTGGAAAAGTTCTGAGATTCTACCTTTCTAGGAAGATTCAGGGGTCCCAGTGCTTTTTATCCAGTGGCCAGGTTCAACAGAACATCTAACAACTGTTTCCTCAAAACAATCTTAAGTCTACATTCCATTCTAACACAATACTAAGGATATAGTGCTATCATGTCTAAAACTAGCATTTGTAAAGTTTGAAAAGTGATTGATACCCATTATTATAAACAGAATATCAACTAATATTGAAACCATTTTCTCTGTTAGAGTATCTAGCTTTGGACCACATTCAACATTCTTCTAAGAAATGTCTATAAGTAAAAATTCTAAATGCATTTGCTTGAATTTAAACATTTTATTATGAGGTTGAAAGTTTGCTAATTGCATGTAGTTCATAGAAGGGTTAAACATTATTTGCTCAAACAAGAAAAAAATTAAAATAAAAAATTAATTACTTGTAAAGAATTTGAAAAAATGTGTACATATGTGCTTCATTATAACTTCAGCATAATCTTATGTGTTATATGATACCACTTTAATGGTTTTAAACCATAAATATGGCTATTTTACTGAATTATTGAATACATTTAATTGTAGTTGTATACTGTGAACTATTGATCCAATAATTATTCATGTGAACTATTAAAATGGTTGATTCATTTTTTATTTTACCATTTTAAGCAAAGCTTATATATTATTTACAATTCGAGAGCTAGGAATAAAAGACTTTTTAGTACAATACAATATTTCTAAAGTAGGGCAGGTCTTTGTGGGAGTCCAAGGTAACATTATACCATATAATCAAAAATTAAGTAACTTTAAATTTCATAGGTGAAAAAGATACCCTTTTCCTTCAGTTAAATATTTTAATTGTAGCACTATTCATACTGACTTATGAACCTTTCCAATTTAAATGAAATATTTAATATGAAGTATAAAATATTTTAAGTGCTCTGCAGATTTCTCAAAAAAAAAAAAAAAAAGAATTGAAGGGGCGTTCTTTCTTTTCACTTCTCTTAAAGAAAAGGATTTTTTCCTTAACTCAGTCATCTTGTCTTTTATATTAAGAACAAAGGAAGTGGGTCAGTGTAGAGTTTCAGCAAAGGGGGCTTTGAGCTCATCACTTAACTAGTGGTAAAAAAATAAAAAAGACAGCTTATCAAAATACTTTATAGGTCTAGTGTCATGCTCTTGTTATTAATGCACTCTCCTTTAACTGGCAGTGTATTGAGCATCGCTTCAGGTTTAGGAATTAATTGTGTACTTAGTTCTCTGCAAGGTGACAGGCTATGCGAACACTAAGTAACTACTATGTGCACGTCAGGTAGTTGCCAGGGTTTTATGCACACTGCCTCATTTAAAATGGTTCTATAAATTAACCCCATTGTATAGATCAGTGAAATGAAAGGCAAGGATGGTCCATTAAATTTCCAAAGAAATAAATCCAGGATGGAACAGAGCTCAGATTCATAAGACAGTCTGATTTTCACTAAAGATGACTCTATTCTTTATCATCATCTCACTTAAAATACTGCATGGCTGCTTTTCTCAATCAGAATGTTGTGTCATGGAGGTCTTTACAATGGCAAAAAGACTATCCCTGCAGACAGATAAAGTTATGAAGAGCATCCAAAGGCAAAGGGCCGTTCTCGTGGATGGATGGTAGAGTCAGGAGATTGGGAAGGGGTGGCAGAAGGCAGACTCTGAGTGGCAAAGAAAGGTGTTCAAATGTTCATGTCAACCTGGAGAGAAACTGATATGTTGCTAGCAGGTTAATCTGATGATCATAAATAAAGTGGTAGCAAAGGATCATATATATATATATGATCAAATATATATATATATTTGATCATATATATAAATATGATCAAATATATATATATTTGGAAAGGAACATGTGAAGAGCCAGTTGGGCATAGGAGGTAATAAAAGACAAGGAAACTAATAATCCATCCAGAGGACAGGTGACTAGGGTACTAATAGAGCTTTGATTTGAATGTGCCTTTGAAATCCCTGGGGGTGTTGCAAAATACAGATTATAATCCATTAGGTCTGGGATGAGGGCCCAAATTCTGTATTTCTAGTAAACTTCCTGGTGATATTAATATTGCTATTCCATGGAACACATGCCCAGTAGTTGGAAATGAGGACCTTGCTTCTCATCGTTTGACCTCTAGCCCAAAAGAATCAGTATCGCCCAAGAGTTGGCTAGAGCTGCAAGTTCTCTGGACCCCTCGCATAACAATTACATAAGAATACCTGGGATTGTACTCTGGCATCAATATTCTGTGTTGAGTTCCAATGTCCACTTTAAGAGGAAATCAGAGACCTGGATTGTGGAGAAAGTGGGGGTAAAGAAAAAGCATCACACTTGCAAAATGTACTTAAGATATAGACTCAAAAGTGACAGAGTAGAGATTATTTGGGTTTTGCTCATGTGAAAAGGGTTCAAAGTGACCTAATTTTATCTTGAAATCTCAGCTATTTTTCTTAAACATAAAAGTTTTTAATAATTGTTCTGCTGAAGGGATAGGTCATATTTGGAAAAATTTAACATCTATTGCCAGGCAATTAAGTAATTCGTATACTTACTTTAATTAACAACTGTGCCTAAACAAAAAGCTCACTGGGTAAAAAGAGCTTCAAATGAAACATAAGAATTAGCTGGGAAAACATGCGATGTGATAATATGGAGTAAGAATGATAGGGATGATGGTATCTTACACAAATAAGATTGCTTCCAATCTTTATTGTAAACCACCATGACATATCTGGCAATATAGATGGAAAAAAGACATTCTTGCTGTTTTGTACAATACTGTATGCCATCTTAGAACATGAACTTTAATTAGACTATCACTAGTGTCAAATTAGTAATAAATGTTTAAGACAAACTGAGATAGCGGTACTATGGGAACATCGCCGCTGATGTAAAATCTGTTGTAAATTGGGAAGAATTTACATTTTCCATTAGCGCATAGTCATAAGCATAAAAATGATTAAAGGTTACATACAGTTTGGATGTTCTTTAACTCGATTGAAATTATTGCAAAGAAATGGTGTGAGTAGTGCTAAAAATTTCTAGAGCTTAAAAATGCATGTGTTGGAGTTCTGTGCCTCTAATTCAGCTGTGTAATTTTGGGGAAGCTGCATACCTTACATCTAGATTATCACATTATCTAAATAGAAACAGTGACTTGACTCCTATCCTGGCATCCCGTGGTTCATATGACATGTCCATGTGACTTTGCGAAAGGACTATGGAACTTCATGCCAAAGAATTTCATTCCAGACAACAAAACTAGTGTCTCTGAATCCCAAACTACCTGCAAAATAAAGATGAAGTAAATCTTCCAAAAGGACAGTTGTAAGAATCATATGAAGTAAAGTAAGCAAATCATGTGCCATGCAAAGGTATTTAATAATAAACATCATGACTAATGAACGAGTAGATACTTTAGGTAATCTGAAGACATCAAGGGTAATCTTAAATATTGTTTACATTTGTCCTACTAGCATCTTTCAGACCCTTCATTTGATAATATAGATACCTTAATGGAAAGGTCTACTTCTGTCCTTACTATGTGGAAACTTTTTAATAGATAAGTAATGTCTATATAAGTCTGTGATGGTAAATTAAGGTGGAAAACAATAATTTGACTTAGCTCTTATTAAAAGATGAAGTCTGTTTTCCTCCTCTTCAATTTAGACTGGTCTGTGACCATTTGACCAAGAAAGCACAGGGAAGGAAGGGGATACAGTGCAGTTCTTAGTCTTTAAGAAGACTTGGGCTTGTGCAATGGTTCCTGGGATGCCTGAACCTCCAATTCCTTTCTGAGGAGAGCACATGGAAGAATGAGACCTAAGTCACCAAAGCTCAACTTTTCACATGTCTCTTCCAAGGCATCAGGCATGAAATTTTAGCTACTCCCTGAAATCCATGGAATAATTCAACTGATGCTTCAAATATAATTGTTGACCTACAGAAAATTATATATAAGAAATAGCTGATTCTTAAAGCTCTAATCTTTGAGTAAGTTTGGTTTGTTATTCTACAATGTATATCTGTGACACATGGCTCCTTAGATACCAGCTTCCTGTAAGACCTGCAGGGATGACCTGCTCATTTGTGTGCTTAGACAAATGTTTTCTAATACCATATAGAAGATGCACACGTGAGCATCTCAGAGATCTTTGTTTGAGAAAGTTTAAAAGCTGACAAGCAGATAAATATTGGATAGTCGTTCTGAAGAATCCAAAGGCTAGACAGCAGTCAGATGTGGAATTTTACAAATTCTTTTTCATTTTTTTTTGCATATGATTTTTTTTCATTCATTTGGAATGTCCTCCAAACAAATGGCATGTTTAATTTTTTGTCCTCACTGCTCAACCTTTGATAGCTCTTTAAGAAAAAGTGAAGTGAAAGATCAACTGCAAAACCTCTTAGCACTTAATGGTTCCAAACATACTCCAGCACTAAGAGATTGATCAAACTGGCATGCATTCTAGCAGATTAAGGCTGTCTAGACATTGTAGGATGCCTTGGCTCCCTTAAAATGTCTGCCTAAGAAAACTCAGCAATGCCAGGAAAATGTGCTGTTTGCTGTAGGTTAAGCTTAGGGGCAGACCTCTATGATTCTGAACCTCTTGCTTCTAAGAGTTACTTTAGAAATCTTGCAATTAGAAATCTTTTCTCTGCTGCTTTGAGATGTAAATTTTCTAGTGTCCAGATCTCAAAGATATCATAGTTGTCTCTTTGTAATACAAACTTTCAAGGTGATAACTGCATTCTCCAGGTCATGGTGGAAGGGTGAAGGGTTCACCTGGGTGGAAGCCTTGTTCCAGCTTCTTCCTTGTCACCACAGTAAAGGACCTATGTGTCTCCCCAGATAATGCCAATTAGCACACATGAATTCCCTGGTCATAGGAACCAAACTTCTTCCTTTACATGTCCTTCAGTATTTATCTTTCATTGTGAGCCAACATTGCACGTCTATGGCTTTGTTATATTTTTGTTTATTTTAGCAAATGTGACTTAATTTTCACTGAGTTCCCTTCCATTCTGCAGTCACTGAACAAAATCTGTTTTTATCACCTCCACCTCTTGCCTAGAATGAATGGTTTCTCCATGGCACAAGGTAAAGGACAGTTCATAAAGAAGGAGAGAGAGAGAGAGAGAGAGAGAGAGAGAGAGAGAGAGAGAGAGAGAGAGAGAGAGAGTGTTTCTCAAGGTGATTCAGTGAGTGATGAAAAATTAAATAAAGTTCAACTGTCAGAGTTGATTGAGTCAGACTTCAGTTTCTAATATGGCATGCTAGAGAGTGTGGACTTCACTCTGAAAGGAATAGAGATGCATCATGTAAGTTCTAGAGGAAAGAGGTTTTTTGTGACAACAGATGTCCTAGAAATCACAGACAGGTCTGCCTCTCCTCTCCGCTGTCTTTACCTCTTCTCCACTGTGCTGATTTATTACCACTCATCTCCACCATCACTCACCTCACATTTTATTTAGTATATACGATCTACTGTGAACTTTAGATTTATCCATGCTGAGTGTAGGATACTCATATACAGTCAGATTTCTTAAAATCAATTGAATATGAATAGTTGCTCAGAATTAACAAGGTTTCTCAAATAAAGGAATCTCTGCTGATCTAACATAACAGCTGGATAAGAAAACTAATGACAACAACAAGACATCTGGAATACTTAGGCATTGCGACTTGAAAAGATTTCCAAAAGTAATCCAAGAGGTCGGCTTACTAATTAATTCTGAACGTATTCTTCAATCAATTATTGAATTCGGCAAATAATTTCCAAGGACCTGTAGTCTTCTGAGCAATTAACTGGTGATAAACTGAATAAGATCCTGTTATACCCTCAAATAATATTACAAGTCAGAGACAGACAGACAGGCAAACAGACAAGCATAATGAAGCTTTCTCTTTGCTCTGTATAGGCAGTGATAAAACTTAACTGATCATAAAATTTATTTCAGTGCTTGTAAAAAACTAAGAGTTATAGGACTCTTTACTGGAAGTACTGATTTTGTTGTCTTGGGTTTGGTCCAGGAATCTGTTTTTCACGAGGTTTCTTGTTCTGTTTTTGTGATTTCTTGTTGATTTTTTTATTTTTGTTTTAGTTTGTCCTGGTTTTAGATTAGAAGATTTGGGAAATATCAAAGTAAACTTTCCAGAGGATATAGGCATTCAGCAAGCTGATGGGGTCAGGTGAGTATATTCTAAGCCTAGTGAAAACTGTGTTTCAAATTACAGAACTATGAAGGTAGCCAGTGCATATAGGGGAAGAAAAGTCATTGAGCATTTATGGAATTTCTACAGGAATGCAAAAGAAACTAAGGTTGAAGCTAAAACTGTAGGCAGAGGACTGACAGCAAAATCCTTCTCAGCCCTAATAGGGAATGTTGACACTACCCATTGAATGTCTTTAAGCATAGTTGACACAGGGCAGAGTGGAATCTAAACATGAGGCAACAGTGCATTTCACGTCCACCTAAAAGGCTCTTGAAATAGTCTTATAAAGCTCTGATGCTCTGATTTAGTGGAATTTAGTCCAGGAATCTGTTTTCACAGGGTTTCTTGTTTTGATTTGTTTTTGTGTTATAATCTCTAATGAGGCTATATTTTAATGCATTATGAGAATAATATGGAATTTGAAATCAGCCACACCTGGGACTCTTTTTCTGCTCCTGATCCTTCATGCATGTAATTAAGCATGAGGACTCTTCATCACTAAAGCAGAGATAATCACAACTGCCTTTCAGGATCCATGAGAATCCATCAACTAAAATCAGACAGACAAAATGAGCCTCATGTAAAGCTAATGGTGACATGATGCAGGACAGAGAAATACAGGAGCATTCAGAAGGCTGGTGTGTATATTATGAGATTTAATGTCCTCATAATTCCAAGATCTTGATGGTTCAGTGGATTATATGAATGAGAAAGGTGAGACACAGAAAACTGACACACACTGTCTAATAATACAGAATGACTCCCATTGCTTTGGAAATTGAAGTCAGAATATCATAGCAATACATGCATACCCATAAATGCAACAGCACAATTCACAACAGCCAAAGCATGGAACAGCCTAGTTGTCTGTCAACAGATGAATGGATTATGAAACTGTGATGTATGTACACAATGGAATTTTTATCAGCTATAACGAAGAATGGAATTATGTATTTTGCAGGAAAACAAATAGGAATGGAAATGCTAATTTTCATTTATATTACATACATATAATCATTACAAACGTATGCATGATTTTATCATTACATAGTATATATATTACTTTATCATCACATATTATACACATTATTTATTTATACTGTACATTAATAAGTATAAATACTACATGTGAATTTAAAAAAATGGAAACATAAAAACTTCAGGTCTACCTCTTACCAGGTACAAGAGCATGTAAAAATTCTGTACTCTAAGTCTCAGCTTCTCAGTCTATAAAACCCAAATGATAATGATGTGTGTGATAAAATTAAGTAATCTCTGCACAAATAAGACACTTAGTGCCTAGTGTGTGGTAAATTATATATTTAGATATTATTGTTTTTATTATTATCATCACAATTTATTATTATAGGTTATAATATTATTAGCATATGATACTTGGGATTAACTGACAACCATCCAGAATTATTTGAGTTGTAGTAAAAATGCATGCTATGAGGGAGGCATAATTCTGATTAAGAAGTGGAGAAATAGTCCCGAGAGAAGACTGCTAAAGGTCGAAGAATGCTGTGGGTTAAGAACAAAATGACCAGATTTAAGTCTTGAGTCTGCTACTGCCTGGCTGGGTAATTTGGCTGTACTTCTTTCAACTCTTAGAGCTTTGCTTTTCCTCAGTGAAAAGGAGAAATTACCCACAATGCCTCTCTTTGTGTTGCTGAGAGATTCCCTTGGTACATCATTTATAGTACGGTTGAGCTCCTTACTGCCTTCCCTGGGACCTTTGACAGGCAGAGCCCCACATATCAATTCCTGTTATTTCTCATTGTCCAGGTCTTCCACAGGTCCACAGCTCTGCCCCCCCCCTCCAGGTTGCAAAGATCTAGAATTTCTTTCTCAGGACTCCTTGTTTCCCAGAAGATCTTGGTGACCCTTAAACACCTTTGATTCTCACACACTAGACTCACCTGGTCAGGAGTATACTGTAGAGCATACCAACCATGGATCAAGGATGGTTCTTAGGGGCTTATAGTCAATGTTCTTACCTCTATTTTTCCTGAGATTCTGCTTTTCCTGGTCCCTCTAATGTCTGGTCTGGCGCTCATCCCTACAGCATAAATATTGTCTGTATTTTGCCTGCTCTTGTTCCATATTTATGCTTAATTTGAATATTTCCTGGTGTAGTATGCAGTTCAAGTCATTTTTGACCTGGACTTTAACTAAAGCTCCTAAGCCTTTTCCTAGCATTTCTACTCTACACAGAAATAATGCATACAGATTCATTTGATAATATATAAATTTTCTCAGAAGAGCCGGGCATGGTGGCGCACACTTGTAATCCCAGCATTTGGGAGGCTGAGACCAGAGGATCCGGGTTCAAGGCCACCCTCAGCTACATAGTAAGGCACTCCGCAACTTAGTGAGACCCGGTTTCAAAATAAAGAATAAAAAATAGGGCTGGAGGTATAGCTCAGAGGTAGAATGCCCCTGAGTTCAATCCCCAGTACCACAAAACAAAACAAAACAAAACAAAAAACAATAAATTTTCTCAGACATCAGAAAACCCCTCATTACAGCAAATCAAAAAGATATACTACTGCCATACAAATAAAACAAGCCAAATAGATCATTAAGTTCATAACGTGGGATGTTCTCCATTAGTAACATTTCTGGATTGACCAGTTGAAATTCGAAACAAAATTTATTTCCATATCTCCAGGAATCAGGAGGTAAATATTTGCACATCAGCTGGAATAGAAGATAATGTAAACCCAAAATATTGAAACACAAGGTCAGTGGCTCATCCTTTTATCATAATGCTTCCTAGATCATTTCCTTTGAAGCCTATAAAACCATCACCATACAGTAGCATGCATATGCACATATAATGCAGGGAACATTCTGAGTTCTTAGTAAAGAGTGTAGGATGATGATGAGGATGACTACGGTGCTGCACCTTCTGTGTTGATGGTGTACACATCTTCAAATTCTGGCTCCTCAAACAGCCATGTCTAGTTGGAAATTCCTTAGTGAGTCATGTTGTAATATATTCCTTTTCTTTTACCCCCCAAAATTCAGGGAGGTCTCTAAGAAGTTAGAAGTTGAAGAGTTAAAAGAAGCAAATAAGTCGCTTAATATGAGACTAACTTGGTACAGGTGTTCAGTTTCTTAATTTGAAGTGCACCACATGTTACTGGCACATTAGAGATCATTGATGAGAATTATCTTCAAGGACAACCTCTTCATACCTACCTCTATTCGGGAGCAATGGTGCTTTTGTTACTATCTGTTTACACATCTATTTCTCTGTATATAACATGTTTCCTATGGGCATAAGCCTAGTTGTGACTTAGTTATCTACATATCTTTAGTATTTAATAACATAATCAGTGGAACCCTGTAGTTCTATAGGAGAGAAGAAAGGGAGAGAAAAAGTGCCATCTGTAGAAATATGAATTCAAGAACAGCCCTTGAAATTGACAGCTTCAGGCCTCAAAACCTTCAGTAAGGTGGCGAAAGAACCTACTGGGATATTAACGAAGCCTTCCTTTGCATGGAGCCTAACCAGGCCAGTTATGAAATTCAGGAGCTCTGCTTTCACAGCCCACCTGATCATGGCTTATGCCATGGCCTTGAGCAAGACACATTCTCTCTTTTAGTTAGTTTCTGTTGATAAATTGATTTCCTCACTAATGGTCCCTTCGACTGGGTGAGTTGGAAGATTAATTAATTAATGTACATAAAGTGCTTCAATTAAGGTAATTGCCATTAGCTGAAGATAGTCTCATCAGTCCCTATTTGGGAATGATCCAAGATCACTTCTTTTTAGAGAGCTTTCTGATAATTACTCCACCATTCTCCAGGAAGTGATATGGGATAGGAGCCATTTCCAGAATAATTCATTTTTCCTTTCTAAAAGTTTGACTCTGGATATTAAGATGTACAGAGTTCAACTTGGTCAACTCTTAGATTAGCTGCTCCAATGGGAGAGCTGATGCTCTTTTGAAGCTCTTCTTCCCTGCCCCCAACTACCTTACTTAGTGAAGGAGTAAGATTCAAGGAGATTAAGTAAAAGGCCCAAGGGTGGTTGGGGGAATATTCATTACCTGTAATATCAGGGCTTAAAATAGGATAGGTCTCAAAAACAGTACTATCCAGTTCTCTCTGTTAAAGCTAATGAATTGGTTAATTAAAGGAGTAAGCAAAGGCTAATTAAGAAGTTAATTTTCAGGAATGATAATATTTAAAATATACACATATATTTGTAATGAGAGAGATATATATGTAAACATCATTTCAACTTTCACTTTATACATTTTATGGAAGAGAAAAAATCGGGAAATTGAAGTGATAGGTACTTTGTCTATGACAATACATAACTACTATTCGACATCAAGTCTACTGGACTGTTTCTTCGAGACCCTCTTTCCCATTTCTATGAATAAAAAATGTTAGAATGAATATATATGTGTATATATGTGCATATATTCCAACATTGCATATATGCACATATATATACATACATATATAATTCATATACATACATATACACATATATAATGGAGAATACATAAGAAATGTGATATATATGAGTATATATATATGAGGGTTATATATTTATATGATGGTTTTACATATATACATATATATATATAATATGTATATATATACATATATATGCATATTATATATATATATATATGTAATGGTTAAATGCCACATTTTATGCTTTGTGTATATTTTTACCAAAATTACAAAGACAAAAGGACGGAAGAAAGTGAGCTTTGAAGCACAGGGCCACCTGGGTTTGTACACTCACTCTATCACTTTCAGACTAATTTACATTTGTCATTTTATTGTTTCTTCATGTAAAAAATGTAGCTAAAAGTAACAATGGTTTATAGAATTGTTATTATTAATGAATTGAGGAAACCTAAATATAATTTTTGCATATACAGGTAGTAAATTCCTATAAGTGTCTTAATTCTATCTTAGGCTCTTTTTTGACATTCAAAATCTATACTTTTTTTTTTACCACACTGTTACATTTTAAATAAAGAAGCTTCTATATGTTTATCAACTAAGTATGCTAGTGTTCTGTTCTCCTGTTCTCCAAACCTTCATAATTTTCAATTAACATTTTTGTTGGAATAAAATGTGATCCCTCAGGGACAAATTTACACAAGTAAGATGCAAAATATGGTCTTGGAGGAAAAATTCAGTGGGGTTAATATCCAATGCTAGTTATATACAGTCATAGACAGGCTAGATATCACTTCAACTTCTAAACTCTTTCTCTTCCATAGATGTATAAAGGAAAAGTTGAAATGATGTCTTTATACTGTGACCTACTTAAAATATTCTGGTTTTTAAATTATACAATGTTTTCCTTCTTATATGTGTGTATATTATAGTGATAATTTTAATTACTATAAGGATGGCAGTCATTTTTATTTAACAAAGGAGGAGAATGAGGAGTAGAGACAGTAGGAAATGTGCACTGTATTAGGACAGATGCTAAGTGGTAACATTTTGTTGAATTTAGGAAACCTGGATCCAAGGCCATCTTACACGTCATCAAACTGTGATGCCTCATTGTAGAATGTGTAAGCACATAAAGCCAAACATGGTGGCGCATGCCTGTAATCCCAGTACTTGGGAGGTTAAGATAGGAGTAGTACAGGTTCTAGGCCAACCTCAAGAATGTAGCAACATCCTGTTTCAAAATAAACAGAAATAAAATGGGCTGGGGATATAGTTCAGAGATAGAAGTCCCCTGAGTTCAGTTCCAAGTACTAATTAATAATAATAATAATAATAATAATAATAATAATAATAAAGTATAAGAGCATAAGAAGATAGAGATTGAAAAATAATTGGAATCCAAAATAAAATTGATCAATTAATAATTTTTTGATGTGAGAAAGCCAGAAACTGTGGCATAAATCAGAGATTTTGTTGTTATTGTTGTTATTTATTTATTTTGCTATACTGGTGATTGAACCCAGGGGCATTCTACCTCCAGGCTACAACTCCAGTCTTATTTTTATTCTTTATTTTGAAATAGGGTCTCACTAAGTTGCGGAGGCTGGCCATGAACCTGGATCTTCCTGTCTCAGCCTCCCAAGTACTGGGGTTACAAGTGTGCACCACCAGCCCGGCTCAGAGGTGATTTTTAACATTAGACCATTATCTATTTGACCTTGGAAAATTCACTTTCTCAGTGTCACCTTCAAAAGCATGTTTGGACAAGAAACATAAAACTTATTGTGTTTTATGTGTGCGTGTGTTTGCTTCTATAAAGACAATATAGAGTCACGCATGGTGGTACATGCCTATTATCCTAGTACTTTGGAGGCAAACAAGAAAATCAAAGGATCAAGGCTGACTTCAGCACTATAGGGAGACTCAGCAATTTTGTGAGATCTGTTTCAAAATAAATGAATGATAGTAGATGATAGATAGATAGATAGATAGATAGATAGATAGATAGATAGATAGATGGGATTGGGAGTGTAGCTCAGAGGTAGAATGCTGCTCTGGGTTCAATCTCCTGTATCCCACCCCCACTCACCCCACATACAATGTAGGCAAAGTGCCTGCCATACAGAAGGCTCTCAACAAGTGGCTATTAGTTCCATTGCCTTAGTCCAGCCCAATGTTTTACTCTGGTTATATGCCCAACTCTATAATTTTATTGAGTTATGTAATCAAGTTTGACTATTTCATGTTTTTTTTTTTTTTTTTTTTTTTTTTTTTTTTTTTTTTTTTTTTTTTTTTTTTTTTTTTTTTTTTTTTTTTTTTTTTTTTTTTTTTTTTTTTTTTTTTTTTTTTTTTTTTGCGGTACTAGGGATTGAACTCAGGGGCATTCTACCTCCATGCTATACCCCAGCCCTATTTTTATTCTTTATTTTGAAACATGGTCTCACTAATTTGGGGAGTGCCTCACTAGGTAGCTCAGACTGGCCAGGAACCTGGATCCTCCAGTCTCAGACTCCCAAATGCTGGGATTACAAGCGTGCGCCACCACGCCTGGCTCATGCGTAGTTTTTAATTGATTTCATTTCTAATCTAAGAGGATTAAACCTAAATGGAGTTAAGTACATTCATTTCAAACCCACATGTATCCAAATCAGACTGCTAGTGTTGGAAAGGGTGAGTTAAGCTCTTTGTATTCCGGGTGTCCCGCCACCAGGAAAAGCTGTAGATTTCACTGCAGAATAATCTTCCTGTTCCACTGTGATTTTATTTCTGTAGACTTTTTAAGCTAAAAAGTGCTTTCTCTTTTCAAAAAATTTAAAATAAATTTTAATTAGTGCCCTTTAATTACACATGATATTAAGATTCATAGAGGTACCTTTAAATCCCTCTTCGCTTCTGCCTTCCTGTGCATGATAGTGCGATCTAGAAAGGACTTTCTAGTATAACCCATGACCCTCTTTAAGAAAAAAAGAAAAAGAAAAAAGAATGCCCATTAGCCTTTCTTTCCTGTTAGTTAGTTGTACCTGGAAGCATGATAAATTGTTTCTTTTGTAACACACACTCAGAGCTGAGTACTCTGGAAACCTCAGTGCATTAGACAAGCAAGATGCAGCTCCCTCCAAAGAGTAGGACCAGGCAAATGGGGTGCAGCAACCTTCCCGAAGGCAGTCACAATCTCTCCTATTCTCTGATCAGCACCTCCATAGTATTCATGAAGGCAAAGACTCCCTTCTGCAATTTGTACATTTCCTTTGCAGGAGATATCATTTCCTCCTCCCACCCATTGGACAGCATAAGAATTAGCATTCCCATTTCTGAGATTCCTAGAATTTTATGAACATTCTTAGAGCTACAGGTTTTCAAGCTATAATCAATCAGTTGTACCTTTTATATCTACTGAACTAGTCGGCCATCAATTCCTCTTCTCCATGTTTTACATTTCAATCTGTGTTCCCCAGGGAAGATATTTAATTGAAAATATTACCATATGTATATACTCTGGGAAAAAAAAAGCATTGTTGTTACAGATAGGTTTTAGCAGAATAAACAATATCATAAATCCAGAGAAAAGAAATCTGATATTTGATCATGAAAAATGATAGAGATACATTGAAATTGTTCTTTTCTCCTTTCTAATTTTTGAACCACCTAACAAATTTTTACCTACTCACTTATAATTATTACTGTTACCAAAAATCTCATGCATAATAAATTAAGACATCTTTAAGAATGACTTTTTTTTTCCTTTTTAATAATTTTATTTTTATAGTTTTATTGGTTTATTTTAATTATACATCATACTGAGGTGTATAGAGTGATAGAAATATACATGCACACAATACCTGATGTGTTTACTTCCTGATCCTATCTCCCTCCCTCTCTTTTCTCACACATATCCTTGATATGTGTGGATAAGAATGTCTTGTTCTACTCAACTACACAGCGATGGAGTGTTTGATATATACAACACTGAAGGTATGCCATTGTCCCATACAGCCACATTTTTACCAAGGGTTTGACCTTCAGAACCATTATACTCAGACATTAAAATCACCATGCATTTCCCAGATGGAGAAGGGCCAGCTCTTATCAGTAACATCCTCAGCTTCCTTTATATACAGGCAGACTAATCTATTTCATCCTAGAATGATATTGTCTTTCACCATAAGAAATTCCTCTGGAAATACTTCAGAAGACTCCAGTAGACCAAGACTGGGAAATGGTGTAATATTCAAAGGAATGGCTTCAGGCCAACTTGCATGTCTTTACTAAAATGTAGATTCGATATTTATTTCACTTTTTCATCAATGATTATAAAAGGAATATGTGAAGTCATAACTCAGCCGAAGCCTTCTGTACTTTCTTTGGTGGTAACTAAACATTTATCTTTTGTGAAGACCTTACTTCAACTCATCTAGAAGATGCCAATGACATCAAACCATGTTCACTCAAAAGAAGCCTAGTGAGAGGTGAAATGCAGTCTTTTCATCCCCTTGTTCTGTATCTCCAGGTTTACTTTCCTGCTCCAACTACTCTCCATGTTCCTTTCATTTACTTTCCATTGGTGATGGCCATCAAGTAGAATGTTCTTTCTTTCTCACTATTTGGCCGGGCTGTTTTTTTCTTCTAGTGCCTCTTTATTCCTTTAATTTTTCCTCTCATCTATTTTATTTTTCTTAGAATTCTAATAGTGGAATTCAAATCCAGTTGTTAGTAAAGTGTCAGGAAAACTAGATTTTCTTTTTTTTTCTTTTTTTGCAGTACTGGGAATTCAACTCAGGGGCATTCTACCTCTGAGCTATACCCCCAGTCCTATTTTTTATTCTTTATTTTGAAACCGGGTCTCACTAAGTTGCAGAGTGCCTCACTAGGTAGCTGAGGCTGGCCACGAACCCGGATCCTCTGGTCTCAGCCTCCCAAATGCTGGGATTACAAGCGTGCGCCACCACACCCGGCTCGAAAACTAGATTTTCTATTCTCAACCCAAATATTAGTTATGGTTTTAGTGAATGGAAAATTAATTAACATACAAGCAATAATACCTATAGGACAATCCACGTGTTCATATGCATTGCCACATTTGATTTTGGTGAGTAGGAAGCATAGATAGGATTTTATAAAATGTTTTGTGTTTCATAAATGAGGAGATTTAAATTACATATGAAGAGCATTAAATGCTGAAAGCATTAAATGTTATGCCAGAGGTTATGCAGATAGGAAATTGTCAAGTAACGATTCCACTACTATTTTGTGACATTAGATTGCATTTTTACACCACATTTATAGTCTTACAAAACTACATAAACTAGTGTGCATAAAGAAGTTTTTCTTCAAGGGAAAGGGCATGACAATGTTATGTATTGCTTGGAGGTAATGCACTCCCTGCCTCTTGGTTTTCATTGTAACAATGGGGCATTTTCCAGGATTTTTGGCACATTCTAAAATGTAGGTTGGCACAATATGATCATACATTTTTCCTATCACAGTATTTGATGAGAGAGAGAGAGATTTGCCATTTTCTCTTTTTATTTTTCTCAAGATACCTGACTTTATAGCTTTCTTTTAATTTTTTATTTTCCAGGCCTGGTTTATTTTTTAAATACTTTTATTGGTGCATTATAGTTTCACCTCGTAATGTAGCTCGCAGTGATAGGGCTACACATGCATACAGCATTGGGTAAACTTTCCCCTGGCTCCAGACCTGGTTGATAATTGTGCTTTCTGTTGTGTGCTATGTGCACACTACAGATCCAGGCATATGTGACCTTTAGTATATTTCCTAAATATATTTATTCACCTTGTTTAGGTGAGTAGGTTCTCATTTCCAGAAAAAAAAATATTCCAAAGTTTACCTTGGAGAAAGTGCGGTTCCAGGTGCTTTTCCAGCATTGATTGGTCCATGTAACCATAATAAAGGAAAATGAGGCAATGTGCAGGCAAGGAGAGGGTTTTTATTCATCCATGAAGCTTCTGTAAACATGATCTATGACTTTACAACACAAGATATTCCAAAAACAAATGCTAATTTACATGACTCTTTTATTATTTATTGGATTTTTTCTTTGGCTTTATTTGATCTTTGCACTTTGTTCTACTCATTATAGGAACTGAAATCCTATGTCTTTTTCTTTTGAGTAAACATCATAAATAATTCAACACATCTTGATGCCAGCGAGGCATATTGGGGAAAAGTAACTTGGTGTCCGTTTCCAGTTTGTTTATTCTTCAGGTGACATCAGGTGGGTAGGCTATGGGGAACAGTTAGCTTTTAAATTACTTAAATTTCATCCAAGTCATAAAAGACTTTTTTTCCATTTATACAATGGATGTAAAGCCAGACAAACAAAAAGAAAAGCAAAATAGGTCATACAAGAGAGCTACATGAAAACATAGTATTGAATTAACTGAATAACTATATACATGAATTGAAAATGAGTAGAATCAAACCCCTTTCCCTCAGACCAACACCTTCCACAGTCAAAACTAAAAATACTCCATAAAACACACAATACATTGGAAGCTACATTTTCTTATAGATTATTTAATCATTTATTCATTTATTCCTTCACTAAATATTTATAGGATGTGAACCCATGTCCAGGGATGTGTTAACATTAGGAATTCAGAAGAATGGACTTGACTCATCCTTAAGGAATCTGATAATGATTAGAATGACTCTGTATGTGAAGAACAGTTAGTTTGGTGTGGTAAAATAGATATAAGCTTCTAATTTCTATGAAGAAATATGAGAAAGCATATTTTATCATAAGAATTATGAAACTTCGCTAAAGAAATCACTGCAGTCGGGTGTCCAAGGATGAAGTGGCATGCATCTAAAAGACAAGCAAGTTTCTGGTACCCACTTGGAGGACCAGTGGTCTCCTGTGCCAGTTCCAGGGCCCTGAGCTGTGCTGGATGAGTGTGTGTGTTTACCAAGCTGACCAATGTTGGGGAAAGTAATTATATTGCGTGCAATTCCTGCCAAATTACCCAGAGAAACCATATCTATAGTCAAATTTAAGAAATATTTGCATGATTAAACTTTAAAATCAGACAAATGATGGATGTAGTTATATAGAATTAAGAGGCTAAGAGCAAAGATGTTTATCATAAACATGGCTGGAATCTCCAAGGCCCCTGCTTATTATTTTTTTTTTCTGGCCACAAAATAACTGGCTAGATATGCCTCATTCAAGAGCAAAGCTAGAGGACTGGATGCCATAGAAAGTGAACAATGTGATGAATTCCCAGTAATGTGGTTGGCAGGCCTGTGCTGCACGGCATGCCATTACGCCCAAGAAGACTACGGTTTTATTCCCTGTTGCCATGAGCATTCTCCAGACTCTTGAAACTATTTGCAATACTTTGCCCTTCCATGTACTCTTCTGCAAGAATGACTTCAAAATAGCCTCTCACATCTATTGTTGGGAGGCACAACAGGGTCAAATAAAAGAAAGCAGAAGAAAAAGAAAGATAAAAGCAGTTGGAATGTGAACACTCTGGTGCTGGCCCTGGAGCATTTTAACATTTGCAATGAGAAGGGCAGAAATTCAGTTAATACAAATACAGTGCTAGATAATTGGGGTATAGAGAGATGGTTGCAAGACAGCGCACAGAGAGGTCTTTCCCCTTTGAAAGGTTGTCAAATGGTTGCTTACAGGTTAAGCCCCAAGAAAATGAAAAGAAGAGGGTGAGTCTGAGATTTGGATATAGGGGAGACAGAATAACAAGCCATTACAAGGTTCAGAATTAACAAGAACTGATGAATGAGTTAATTGCAAAATCTAGGGCTGGAATATTGGTATTTTCTTGATCCGGAATAATATTCTCATACCTAAGATTTCTGTATTGCCATCTCATATGACAGCAATAGTCTTTTCATCATGCAAATATTTATTTATTTATTTATTTATTTATCTATTCATTTATTTATTTATTTTTATATTGGGGATTGAACCCAGGAACATTCTACCTCTGAACTACATACATTTCTCTCTCTTTCTATTTTTACTTTGAAACAGAATCTAAGTTGCTGAGAGTCTTGCTAAGTTGCTGAGGCTCCACGAGAGCATGCAGTCCTCCTATCACACCCTCACTTGTTCTGAGATTACAGGTGTGCACCCCTGCACCCAGCTTAAACTATGATTTGTTGAGTTGCAGCCATCATTCCAGATGGGCTCAGTGTGTATGTGGGTATATTGGCAAATATGGTGGACATAGACTTTGCTCTATGTAATGATGTCAACGGGAAATACAGATGTTGAAAAGGGACAGAAGTGAGAGGCATATTATGAACAGAAAGTGCAGCATCGTAAGGAATAACATGTTAGGTGGTCCTGACCTAATCTGATGCTAAGAACCTAATGGCTGTCAAGCTTTATCACTCCCCCAGTAATATATGTCTTGCAAAGAAACTTCACACACATCATTCTGGTGCTATAGAGAAAAAAGCTGCCAGTGTTTTTTTTTTTTTTTTTTTTTTTTGTGTGTGTGTGTGTGTATGTGTGTATGTGTGTGTGTATGTGTATGTGTGGTAATGGGGATTGAACCCACAGGCATTCTACCTTACAGCTATACCACCAGCCCAATTTTATTTCTTATTTGGAAACAGGGTCCTGTTAGGTTGACAAGAGTCTCACTACTTGCTGAGGTTGGCCTCGAACCTATGATCCTCCTGTCTCAGCCTCCCAAGTACGGGGATTATAAGCATGCCCCACCACCACCACACCCAGCTGCCAGTACTTTTTAGTTACATATTATCCACACTTTGCTACATTTCCAGTCTCATCTTTTGCTTCTTAATTACCACTATTTAAATGACCTTTCAAGATCAACTGTAAATTAAAATTGATCCACTGTCAGCAGTCTCCGACAGTTGGCAACAGATTATTGATACAGATGAAATTCCTGTTGCACAGTGCCTTTCTGAGAAGACAAAAATGTAATGAAATGCGCGGACTCTGCAGCTTGGCACAAAAGGCAAAATGTGATTTTCTCCAGTGGGAGAACTTAAATATAAATAACTAGCCATGTTTGGAAAATGCAAATAAATGTGTGTGAATAAGGAACCAGAGCTTTTATCATTATGCCCTGCATGAATGCCTATGTAATCATTTTCTTTTATCTAAAACACAATATTCCCTTTGAAATAAAGCTTATGGGTATGTTCACACAAATATATACTTTGGAAACAAAATCCTTCTTTGTCTCTTACCAGTTATGTGATTTAGAGAAACAAACATACTTCTCCTCAGTATACTTCTCTACAAAATGTCATTTAATAGCTACAATGTAGTTGTGAAAATTAAATGAGAAAATGTAGGAGTGCCAACAGAGTGTCTAGTATAGTGCCAGGCACAAGGAAAAGCATATTAAGGAGATGAAGACGCCATACATGAAACCCGCGGTGAACAGCCCTGGGTTATTTCTAGGCAGCTAAATCTATATGTATTCATTCTGAAATGGCCCCTTTCATCCCTAGATTTTGCTGACAGCATTGCTGAGCTGGCTAAATGGGGCCAGGAAGTACGTCATGCCACATAAAATTGCACACAAGCACACAGAATTTTTAGTACAGCCAGAACTTTGGCTTCTTCTTTTGGAGTCAGTCCACAATAGATGAGTTCAACCAGCCTTTTATGGGATCTCACACAGCAACTGCGATCAATTCTAAGGAAAGCTCTATGCTAGAAACTAAGAGTTCTGCAACATTTTCTAAGGGGTAGAGGATATAAACTTTAGGAATTGTGCCCAATTGTCAAGGGCCTCGTATCTCCTTCATAGAGCTGTCTAAGACTTCAAAGAAATTATTTCTAAGAGCCACACCAAAGGTTCTGTCACTAGGAGAAAAAAAAATTACTTATTTCAGAGTCTCTGCATGTGCATGGAGTACATTATTTCTTTTTGGGATGATTGGATTCTCTTGAGCATTTGTATTTCTGACCAAATGATACTTCCAAAGTAGCATTATCTCACCACACAGTAGCGTTATCTCACCACACACTACCTTAAATAACCTGTACTCTCTCCAAAGTCCTCTTTTCTTCTATTGCCACGTATTATTTTCTTTCTATCATGTGTCACTAACAGAAATTATAATACTAATTTGCTAAACTATCAACGATCTTCTTGCCTTCTGTCTTAATATTCTTACAGCTTTAATCTAATGAACTGAGCCTACAACTTAGAGGAAGGAAGATTTATTTGTTCCCAGTTTTCTTTGGAGATTTTGGGGCACAGCCCATGTGAGGCTGGGGACCACAGGTCTTAGGGCGTGAGAGTGGGAAGTGAGGGAAGGGAAAGTAAAAGGCTTCACTCTAACCTCACAGAGCCCAGAAGCAAGACAGAGGGAGAGGAGAAGGAATCATATGTAATTCCCAAGCCACTGCTGAGATTACAACCAAGGCCTGCTTCCAACTTTACCTCCTTATTTCTGAAAGGGTTGGGGGGGCATACTATTTCTAAACCATTACACCTTCATTATTAGCATATATAATCTATGGATATAGAACTTTCTTTCTCTAATAGCTAAATTCTAGCATATAGGATACCTACCACATAATCAGCCTCATAATTATGGGATAATGGATCAATCCAGGGATCTCAGAACTGAAGAGTGACTGATGCCCAGGCTTAAGTAGGAGTTTGTCCCTCTGAATCAATTGATCCCTTGAATAGGTTTTAGTTTTCCGTAGGCTGATCCAGCTCCAAAAGTGGATGAAGGAATAGACTTGGGTTTTGTCTCAGTCTGAAATATATATTTATTCCTGCTGGGCAGTGATCAAGCTTGAAGTTCTCATGAACCCAACTTTTTGTTGCTGTTGTTGGTTACATGACAAGGTACACGTGGGAGAAAGGAGGAGGGAAAGGAAAGAAACATGATGCAGGTGGTACTGAGGTCCTATGAAATTCATCATAAAGGAGTAACCATTTGGTGGAAAGGAGTAAGAATGATAAGACTGTACTGATTTGGAATCAGTGCTATCACATGGCTAAACATAAATTTTAAAGTAAGGAGATTATTGGTCCTATCTCATAACTATGTGATACAAAGGCCATTCCATTCTGGGCATCAATTAGAAAGAAGTCTCAGCACATGGGAAAAGATGCAGGTATTTGAGACTACTGAGGACAATGTTAGCCATTGAACTGGTTGTAAGAAAGAGAAATCAACTTTGGTTATAATAAGCAAAAAGGCATTTGATTGAGTTTGTTGGGTCGTCTAAATATAGTATCATGTCATCTGCAAAAAGGGATAGTTTTAGTTCTTCTTTCCCTATTTTTACCCCTTTGATTTCCTTCTCTTGCCTTATTGCTCTGGCTAGAGTCTCCAGTACTATATTAAAGAGAAGAGGAGATAATGGACATCCTTGTCTTGTTCCTGTCTTTAGTGGGAACTCTTG
>PVLC010010608.1:0-49924 GCA_004027655.1 Graphiurus murinus | reverse complement strand
GGAGATTCAGAGTATTAATACTGTATAGCAGGGGCTTTGGGATACAGAATTTTTCAGATTAATTTAGCTGGGATAGCATCTTATCAGGCTAGTGTTCTTCAGAACATTTGTTATGAAGCACACTTAGTGGCCTCTATCTATACTAATGTTATCCATAGAACTTTCTGTGATGACGGAAATGTTCTATATTATTGGTACTCTCTAATATATGGCAGCCACCAGCTAGATGTGCCTATCGAACACTTGAAATGTGGTTAGGATGACTGAAGGACTGAATTTTAAATTTTATATAATGTTAATTATTTAAGCTGAGATAACCATATGTAGCTAGTGGATCCCACGTTGGACAGCATGTCTCTATTCTTCCATGTCCAATGTTCAAGTCTAGCCCAAGCCCATGTAGTTATTTTTCTTTTAATCAAGGTACTGTATTTGATAACTGTTATTAAATGTCATTTGAAGAAAAGTTGTTAACCTTTCAAACATGCTTCTGCAAAGGATGTGTCTGTGATGGGAGGTAGTAGTAAAACAGGATTTCAGATGTCTTGTGAGGAGTCAATGAGAATCCAAAGACCATTGAGTCCTAGTCTTTGGCAGAACTGTCTGGAGTATTGGTTAGTCTAATCTCCCCTAAATATTGATGTTAAATTGAAGACTCTACAATCATTCAATAAGAATTTATGAAGCCATTCTGAAGTTGTGGGGAAATCATTAAAGTGGGATCAAGGTCTTGGCAAGTCTTAGAAGTCACTCCAGGAAGACAAGCTGTACTTTGGTGAAATCATCATCTGTAATGCTACATAAGATCATACCATTGGAAATGTTGTAGAGCACTGCTAAGTTCATATTATAGGCTAATGTTAGTGATTTCCAGACTTAATTTAGCCATGGCAACCCTTTTTCCAGATGAAATCTACAGATGAAAGGGAAGCTATATAACTTGAAGCAAGTGTTGGGTGGAATCAAGGTCCTATTTTCTGAAGCCACCTTTATTTACTGTTGTGACCCTTCAGGTACCTCTCTGAAACTCTAGTTGGGTATATGAATCACAGAGAGAACTTAGAAAAGATTTTAAAGACTTAGAGACAGGAGAGTTACTGGGTTTGTCAAGGAAGACGGCTTGGGGAAGGTGAGACGTCACGTCTCCTAGATATATTTATTTGCATATTTTTCAAATACATTTTTTACCCATATGTAATTTTGCAAGGATCCTACTAGATACCATTACAAACTTGCCTTTTATCTTTATATTATGTCATAAGTAACTTTCTATCGTATCAATTATAATCTATATTTTTTAGATGGCTAAATGTCCTGTTTGGTGTTTGTGAGGGATGGGATGTAGGCCAAGGGGAAAGAGGGGTCTTTATGATCTCATATCACTGGCCTAACTCAAGCCATGCCCACCAACCTTGGGCATATTCTCTATTGATTTATAGCAATTAATTTTAGAAAGGGCCATCCTTGCCTATAGACATCAAATGGAATTGGGTATCACTGAGTTGGTAAAATTTACTATAGCTTTTCTTGTCACTGACTTTTTATTTTTATTTTTGTGGTTCTAAGGCTTGAACCCAGGGGCATTCTACCTCCAAGCCATACCCCCAGCCTCCCCCCCCCTTTTTTTTTTACGTTGAAAGAGAGTCTCGCTAAGTTGTGGACAGCCTCACTAAGTTGCTGAGGCTGGCTTTGAACCTGCAATTCTCCTGTCTCAGCCTTTCAAGTACTGGGCTTACAAGTGTGCCCCACTATGCTTGATATGACTTGACTCCAAGTCATATTAGCTAGTATAATTTGGCCTGAAATTTGACCCCAGATAGTCTGGCTTTGGCACTTGAGTTATAAGTCATTAACTTGCTCCAAAATAGGCTTTCTCTCTGTAATGCTAGGGAATGAGCTACAAAGGGAAATGTGAGATTCACCACTGGGATGCACAGAAGTGTGCACACAGGAGCTGTCAGTGATTCTCATATGGAATGGTTCTTTCACCTGAGGTATTGACTAGAACCCAAAACATCTCAATTGGGTCTCTTCTCAATGGAAGAACTACTTATTGTACAAAATGATCTAATAGTTTGGTGAATACTCTTCCATAGATTATGTATATTTATAAGTAAATTATATATGAATCCTATTAATGCTTTCACAATTAGCCCTATGTCTCTGGCTAAGCCCTGTCAATAAACAGGCCAAGGAGGATATTTGTTTGTCTATTTATTTATTTCAGTACTGAGGATTTAACCCAGGGACATTCTACCTCTAAGATACTTTTTAAAAAAATTTTTTTAACAGGATCTTACTAAATTGCTAATGCTGGCCTTGAACTTGTGATCCAAAGAAGGTATTTGAATCAACTTTTAAGAATTACTCAGTTTTCAAGCTTGTTTTTAAAATTTTGCATTTGATTCTTCAACTGTTCATAGCAGAACTTTCTGAGAGGCATTTTTTGATTCTTCTGTTGAGATAACAACATCAACAACAACAAAACAACTTTCAAAATGCTCTGGTTCACTTTTCTTGGCTATCTTTCTTCAATGAACTGAAAAATCACTGAAGGTGACGATTACCTATGAGTCACTAAGGGAAAGGGTGCTGGTCTAAAGTGCTTCAATGTCAGTTCACACCTATAACTTGTACGTAGCATTTGCTATAGCTACTGTGATAAAGCACCACAAACCAGGTGACTCGAAAAATAGGGATGTATTGTCCCACAGTCTTGGAGTCTAGAAATCCATGATGGAGGTATAGGGCTGGTTCCTTCTGAGGGTGGTGAGGGAGACAATGCCTCTCTCCAGGCGTCTGGTGGTTTTTGGCAATCTTTGGAACCCTTGGAGTGTAGATGCATTGCCTCAATCTGCTCCCATCTTTGCATAGAGTTCTCCCTGTGCATGTGTGTGTCTCCAAATTTCCTCTTTTTATAAGGACACCAGTCATCTTGGCTTAGGACCACCATTAATCTCATTTTAACTTGAGCATCTCTCTAAAGACCCTATCTCCAAATGAAGTCACATTCTGCTGTACTAGGGTTTAAGGACTTCAACAGATGAATTTAGGGTGGGGAGGGTGACACAATTCAAGCTATAACAGTGTGTTTCAGAATGAAGCTGACCTTCAGTTCCTTGGCTCTGTGACCACCCTCTTTCTCCTATGAGACAACTCAAGAGTGGAGGGAGGAAGACATTTAATGAATTAGGTAAACCAAGGATTTAGATTTTCCTATTAGCTTAGTGAAGTCATTGGAAGTCTGAGGTGTGACCTTCATTCACAAATCTACATGGGGAACAAGAGGTAAAAAATTATACCTTATAGCATAGTCAAAAATGTCCTGTGAGCAGAGCATGGTGGCATATGCCTATAATCCCCACTCCCTATAACCCCTGCTCCCTTTCTCTCTTTTTTCTTCTTTTAATAGCAACCCTGAGTTTTGCCCAGCACTTGGCTACCTGGAGTACAGGCTGCACTTCTTAGCCTCCCTTTCATCTTGGGGTGACTGTCTGCCTGGAGTCTAGGATCGCCATTAATCTCATTGGAGTCTAGCCAACAGAGAGTATGCCATAGTAGTGAGTGGGCTTCTGAAAGTTGACCTTTGAAGTCAACTTTGACCTTTGACTTGCCTACCTATCTTCTTCACTACTACTGGATGGAATATAGTGTAGCTTAGAGGTAGAACAACCCTGGGTTCAAACCCCAGTGCGCACACACACACACACACATACACACACACACACACACACACACACACAAGATCTGCAAGCTATCAAGTGTCAGACAAATGTGTAATTAAGTCACGACTACTTATGTTTGACTGCATTTGCAAGGAATATGAGGGGGGAAAGTCATGAGTAAAAGCGGTGGTCCATTCAGCCTGAGATCTTTGTCAGGACTCATGCAGTTCATATAACTGATTCTATTTTTATTTTCCCAACTGCCACTCACCTTTAATCTGTTAATGTAATTGCACAATTCCACAACTCCACAAAGATGATTCTGCTGAGTGTCCCCCGGTGACAATTCATAATGCTATTCTAATGGAGAAGAGACTGAATGTGGTGTGCTGAAGGCAGTTTGAGGTGTCAGTCAGTGAGTAATGTGTAAAAATAGGGGTTGGAGCTGGCTCACACCTGCTGTCCCAGCTCCTTGGAAGGCTGAGGAGGGGGTGGCAAGTTTGAGGCCAGTCTTGCAATTTAGCAAGACCTATATCTCAAAATAAAACATACGAAGGGTTGGACTCAATAGTAAAGTACTACTGAGTTCAACCTCCAGTATTGCAAAAAGAAAAACAAAAAGATGGGGTTTGAATAAAGGTTAGGGTCTGTTGTTGAATGGGACATGAATGAAACCATTGAATATTTTTAATTAGGATAAGAATATTTTAATATTTGTATAAAGGAAAATGAACACATAGACTAAAGATAGCTCAAGATGCCCACAAGAGGAGAGGTGAACAATCTTCTCCTGAACTGTGATTTGAGGACTAGTAGCAGCAGCACTACTTGGGAGCTTGTTAGAAATGCAGAATCCCAGGCCATACCCCAGGCATCTGAAACAGAATCTGCACTTCACGAGAGATGCATGGGACAGGGTTGAGATGCTTTGGGTTGGAACAGCAGTGTCTGGTGTGTGGACTTAGGTTGGAAGAACTGGCTTGGAGCCCTGGCTCTGCCGCTTACTAACTGTATGAACTCAGGGAAGGAACACTGCTGTACCTTAGTTTCCTCACTTACATGAGGAATAGTATTAGCACACGGGATTGTTTTAAAACATCCACCACCATCTCCACCACCTTCAACACTACCACCGTTGTCCCTAATGTTTCACAAAGACTTGGCACATTCCAGGCAATGTGTAAAGCCCTTTTTATTTTATTTGTGAGATAATGAAGGATAAATGCCTGGCAAATAGTAAATGGTCATCAAAATTTTTAAAAAATGGTAGTTGTGATTATTATAATCCTTGGAAAGCATGATCTTTGAGCAAGTGGAATGCAACAGACTGGAATGGAATGCCAACTGAAAAAGTAGCTTTAGCAGGTGGAGGTGAGATGCTGAGGCCCACTGGGACCAACAGCTCTGAGGGCTGGATTCTGAACCCCTGACTCACTCTTTGCATTATTAATGCAGAAACGATGAGTTCGAAGTCTTCAAAGAGATTGCTTAACCTAGTAGACAATGTGGAAACTGCTCAGAACAGTGCTTCTCAAACTTTTTAGTCTTGGTACCCTTTTATACTCTTAAAAAGACTCCAAAGAACTTTTTTTCACATGGGTTACATCTATTAATATTTATCTTATTAGAAATAAAAGCTAAGAAAATTATTCATTTAAAAACAACAATCAGCTGGATGGATGGTGCACACTTGTAATCCCAGTTCTTGGGAGGCTGAGACAGGAGGATTGCAAGTTTGCAGCCAGCCTCAGCTACTTAGTGAGACCCTCCGCAACTTAGTGAGACCCTGTTTCAAAATAAGGAATAAAAAATATGGCTAGGTGTGTAGCTTGGAGGTAGAATGCCCCTGGGTTCAATCTCCAGTACTGCAAAAACAAAAACAAAAATAAAAACAAAAAACAAACAACAATCAACCAATTAAGGTTAATAAAGGTATTAGTTTATAAGAGTTAACTGTACTTTCTAGAACATTAAGTGAGAAGAGTGAAATTGTTTTATATTTTTGCAGATCTCTTTAAAGTTTGGCTTAATAGGATGAAGCTGGCATCTCCTGTCTACTTCTGCACTCAAATCGGTTGCACTATCACACATCATGTGATCTCTAGAACGCTCCACTGGATACTCATGAGAGAATGAGAGTGAAAAGGCAAAAAACATTTTATAATTATTAGGGAATAACTTGGTCTTCTGGATCCCCCTGAAAGGGTCTTCTAAGGGACTCCCAGAAAACTGGGAGTTTAAAAGATTAAAAGCACATTCATTGTAAGAAAATGTATGTAGTTGAATTCAAGACATTTATATTCTACATTAATTAATTGCTTAATGGAACAGACCTCTGATGGGATTCCAAGTTGCACTCTAAATTAATGAAGGAGAATTCTGTAAGAATTGCAATTCTAACTTTCCATTGATTTGGACTGGTCTTACACATGGGTTTCACCATATTTCCACAGGAGCGATTATGTGCATTTGGCAATTGCATATAGATTTCCACTTCAGCTGCAGAACATTTGTGTGGCACTTTGTGTTCTTTAGCTGCTTCTGCAACTAGTTGGGAATGTGGTGATGAAGTTGCAGGATATGATCAAAGCATTGCTTGACTTTCATGTCATGTTTTATCTATTGGAGAAAAGAAGGGTGGTAAAAATAGAGCAGAAATCTCTCTAATTGAATATACATCAAAATATAGCTGATGAAGTATATTATGTTGGAGTGGGTTATAAAATCTTTGCATGCAGACTGAGAATACCCTGTCAGCTTCTGAGTTCTCTGTTTGGAGAGTGTACTTTGCATTCCTGGGGAGCCTCCTGGTTTTTTTTTGCGGTACTGGGGATTGAACTCAGGGGCATTCTACCTCCGAGCTACACCCCCAGCCCCTTTTTATTCTTTCTTTTGAAACAGAGTCTCACTGAGTTGCGGAGTGCCTCACTAGGTAGCTGAGGCTGGCCGCGAACCCGGATCCTCCGGTCTCAGCCTCCCGAATGCTGGGATTACAAGCGTGCGCCACCACGCCCGGCTTGTTTTTGTTTTTTTTTTTTTGGTCCCTGCAATGGCTATTATGAGCACCATAACAAGGAATTTAACATCACAATTTTGAGGATGGTATAGCTTGTGGAAACCTCAGGACCTGATTAATATGCTTTAATCATCTGTATCAATCAGTGGGAAGTTATTTAATGTGTTGTATATTTGGGGGGAAATTACAGATTTGTTATGTAAATCAAGCAATTTTGAATTCTCTTCACAAATATCCCTACATATAGTGTAATAAGAGAGAAATTGATGTTTGGCATCCCTATTCATTTTTTTTTTTTTTTGGTGGTGGTACTGGGGATTGAACTCAGGGACATTTTACCTCCAAGCTACACCCCCAACCCTAGTTTTTATTCTTTATTTTGAAACCGAGTCTCACTAAGTTGCGGAGTGCCTCACTAGGTAGCTGAGGCTGGCTGCGAACCCGGATTCTCCGGTCTCAGCCTCCCAAATGCTGGGATTACAAGCGTGCGCCACCACGCCCGGCTCCTATTCATTTTTTAAGTGGTGAAATGTCAAAATAAAATTCCATTTACATTTCTTGAATGTATATCATCTGGTTCTGAGTATATGGTTAAAGAGGATTTTGATTTTGAGTGTTTGACTTATTTGCTGCCTATGGGCCACAATTTGGTACTTTTATGCAATTGCATCAATTTGGCCAGCAGAGGGCGCGCGCGAGAGAGAGTCAATGCAGTACCTCTGACCCTGTAACAAATGCTGTGTAACCTGAGAGAGGTGGAGACCTAGAACCTGTGGTAGCCACCCCTTGGTGAGCAGGAGAAGTCATTGGTCCAGGTCTGAGGGGACCAGCTTGCTCTCCGCTCTAGTGGATGGTTGCCTGTAGGAAGGAAGCCATGGTGTCTCCAGGAGTTCTGATTCTTCAACAGAAGAAAACATTCCAGATTTCTGTGTAAAAATTTTCTAATTTAAAAGTATTGTTTAGTTTTATCATTCTGGAAGGTGGGGAGGAAAAAAAGCCATATTAGCAAGCTGAATTTAGCCTGTGGTCTTCTCTTCTTAGGAATGCTATAAATGGCCCAGACTTATCTTTATTCATATATTTTGGTAGTATTTCTTAAAAGGGGAAGAGATAAGACTATAGAAAACAAAAATAAAGCTATTTTAACATTTCAAGAGGAAGTCATGTGGTTTCCATTGGCATTAAAGTTTCAAGGTCATTGTCAACATGATTTACATTATGATATAAGACCATAATGTACCAATAAAAGCACATAAAAATAAAATAGTATTCTGGTTAAAAAAATTTCAAGATGACAATAAATTCGGAAATCCTAATGTAGAAGTTGACTTGCCTGTTAGACAAGAATTTTCCCTCAAGTGGCAAATTACATTATTAAGTCATCTTTGAGCTGAGCATAGTGGTGCATGCCTATAATCCTAGTATTTGGGAGGCTGAGATAGGGGGATCACAGGTTTAAGGACAGCCTCAGCAAGTAGTGAGACTTTCATCAACCGAGTGAGACCCTATTTCTAAGTAAGAAATAAAATCAGACTAGGGGTGTAGCTCAAAGGTAGAATGCTTCTGGGTTCAATCCCCAGGACCACACACACAAAAAATGTTATCTTTATTCAAAGTCCAGCCAGGTGTGGTAGTACATGTCTGTAATTCCAGTGTTTTGGGAGGCTGAGGCAGGAGGATTCCAAGTTGGAGGCCAGTTTAGGCAATAGATGCATACAGAGACAGAGTCATTCAGATGGGCCCATAGACAGCTGGATGGGAATCTTCAGACAACAGAAAAGCTAGTGGGACAAGAACCCACATTTACAGATGGGAACAAGTCCCCCAGATGAGATTCCCTGGTTCCCATTTAACCATGACTCCAGCACAAGGGGCACCACAGAAGTTCCCACAAAGGGAACCAACTGAATGCACCCCCACCAAAAGGGTGGGGGGAGCTAGATGTGAGAAATCAAAGAGCTATGCAGTGTGCCCTCCAAAGGGAACTCACCAGATGGTCAAGGTTGTCTCACTTACTGTATTTTTTCCCCCATTTTTACTTGGATACTGAGTTTGACCTTGGTGTCTGTCTCAGTTACACACACCTGACTCAAAACCTGACGAATTCTGGTTTTGTGTCTCTCAGACACTACTTGAAGGGGGTGATCAGACCCATTTTCAGCTATTTCTATAGCAAGACCAGATTGAGTCCCATGATTCAGATGTCAGTTCTGGAAAATGGCCTATTCTGTCTCTGGCCTAAGACCTCAGTAGGTCCTGGAGTTGACCATTTCTAGGGGAGGTCTCCCACATGGTAGCAAAAAGGCCTCCAACTCACTCAGTGGACCGACATCAGCAATGGGGAAGGCCAATTCCCAAGACACAGATTGGAGGAGGCAAAGGGCCCTGGATTCCAGGCTGGCCTGAAAATGTCTTCTAGCTGGCTCGCCAAAATGTTGCAGGTGCTCCTTTGAGAACAAGAAACAGAGTTTAGAGGAGGTCTTTTTACTCACCAGTGTGGCTCAGTGAGCAAAGCTCCAGGTCTGAGCCCCAAGCTCAGAACATGCAAGTTCTTTTATGCATTTTCTCACTTAATTTTCAGAAAGGAGGGGTGAGTGTGAGATTTGTCTTGCCTAGTGTAAGCAAGATGCAGACGCAGAATAGCAGTTAATCTATATATCATTTCTCTTTTCTCTAGCAGTTTTGTGCCTTATCTTATAGCTGCTTGGAGAGGCCCTGCCTTGTTCACCTCAGAGGGGGTCTGTGAAGAAAGCTTTATTCTTCCATCCTGTTTCTAGGCTTCTAGCCAAAAGGAGTCTTCAAGGACGTAACCGGGCTTCTGCCTCAAGGTCACCAGGCACAGGGCCTGGCCTGTGTATTTGGGATCCCTTGTGGCAAGGAACCCCATAGATCTCGAAGTGGGCTCCTTCCCTCACAGACTGCTGGTCCTCATATTAAAATTTTCCCTCTGGGCTGGAAGTGGCACACATGGTGCTGTCATGATGCCTAGAGAATGATGAGCCCCGGGGCTTTCAATCTCCCATTAAAACAGATCCCCAACATCTTTCTGCAACTCACAAAGAAGTCTTGTCCTGCCAACTGTATTATATTTGACTAAATAATTAAAGATAAAACACTCAAGTCTTTGCCCTGCCTCCTGGTAATGTGGGCTGTCATTTGAAATTTCTTGAATCCACATCACACACAGTGCCTGGGACCATGGTGTCCATGGTGTTGGAGTAACTGGGTTTTGGATCATTTTTTTCTCAACAACAACAAAAGTTATCAGGCTCTGCCAATCACCGAGGGGGTAGGCCTGCTAACTGTATTATATTTGTTTATTTTATAAGTAAAATAAAACATATAAAGCTTTGCCCCACCTCTGGGCCAAGGCTGGCTGGTGTTTTGAATTTTCTCAAATCCATATCACCCTTTGTGACTCAACCAGGGCATCTGTGGGGCCTGTGTGACTGGTTTTTGAAGCTTTTATCTCAAAACAAAATGTGCATCAGCACCGCCCACCATTCCCTGGGCCTGGCTTGTGTCTTTGGGCTCTCCCGAGGCAGGAACCACTCCCCTAAATCTTGAGAAATGGCTTCCTTGTCTCTCAGACATTGCTGGCCTTGAAACTTGAATTTTTCCTTTGAACCAGAAATGGCATGCCTGGTGCAGTCCTGCCATCTAGAGGATGCCCAGCCCCATGTCTTTAAATCTCCCCTGTTAAAAACAGACCCCCGCTGGATGCATTGGTGCACACCTGTAATCCCAGTACTTGGGAGGCTGAGACAGGAGGATTCCAGTTTTGAGACCAGCCTCAGCAACTTAGGAAGACTTTTAGCAACCCAGAAAAACCTTATTTCAAAATGAAACAACAACATAGGACTGCAGCATAGCTCGGAAGTAGAACACCCATCTGTTCAATCCCCAGTATCATAAAAGCAAACATCTCCTCCCCCCTCAAAGAAAAAACAGATTCGAAAATCCCTCCACACTATCGAGGAGATGAATCACGCCAACTGACATGTATTTGCCTAAATTATTAAAAATAAAACACAAACAACTTTGCCTCTCTTTTGGGTCAAGATGGGCTGGCATTTGAATTTTCTCAAGTCCACATCACCCACTGTGACCTACTCACAGCATCCACCACAGAACCAGCACTGTTAGCTTTCATGCCTTTTTTCCCTCAACAATGAAAAAAAAAAAAAAAAAAACAGCATAGGCACTGACCAATATGCACAGGGCCTGTTCTGGTTTTTGGGGTCCACTCAGGTAGGACTCTCCCAAAATTCAGAAACTAGAACCCTCACATCAGATTGTAGGTCCCCAAATTCCAATTTTTCCTCAGGACTGGAAATGTGGTCCTGTGCCCTGGAGCATGGGCCCATGTATAACCTCCTTTCACACCCCACTGAGGGCAGGCCCTGCCATCTGCATTACATTTGCCTAAATCATTAAAAATAAAACAGATGAATTTTTCCCTGTGTCTAGTTCAAGGCCTGGTCTCCTAAAGCAAGGATCCCCCAAATAAAAACTTGCCCCTTCACTTCCCAGATATTGTAGCCCCAAATCTTAATTTTTTTTTTCAGACTGGTCTTGACTTCCAGGGTGGGGCCCTGCTCTCTGTAGCATGGAGAGCCTTGTGCCTTTAAATCTCCTTTGTTAAAAACAGACCCTTGCTGGCATGGTGGGGCAGCCTGTAATCTCAGTATGTGGGAGCTGAGACAGGAGGATCACAAGTTCCAAGCCAGCCTCAGCCACTTAGTGAGGCTGTCAGCAACTTAGACCCTGTTTCAATATAAAAAATAAAATAGGACTGAGGGTGTATCTCAGAGGTAGAATGCCCCTGGGTTCAACCCCAGTAACACACACACACACACACACACACACACACACACACACACACACACTCCAACAAAAAAACAAAAACAGACCTTCACTGTGCATCCTGCCCCTCAGCAAGTCAGCGGGTCTGCAAACTGTATAAATGACTAAGTAATTAAAAATAAAAGAAGTTGTTGACCCAATTCTGGGTCAAGGCAGGCCAGCGTTTCGAATTTTCTTGACTCTATTTCACCCACAGCGACACAAGAACAGTGTCCATGGGGCTGATGGGCCTGATTTGGGGGCCTTTTTTTCTTATTTATTTGTAGTACTGGGGATGAAACCCTTGGGCATTCTACTTCTGAGCTACACTCCCAGCCCTATTTTATTTTTTATTTGGAATTAGGGTCTCACTAAGTTGCTGAGGCTGGCTGCAAAGCTGCGATCCTCCTGTCTCAGCCTCCCAAGTACTAGGATTATAAGTGCGTGCCACCACGCCTGGCTCGGGCCTTTTTTTCTAAAAAAAAAAAATAAAGGCGATCTGGCCCGTGTTTTGGGGTCTCCTTGTTATGGTTTGGTGCAAAGTGGGTTCTTTTCCTTGCTAGTTTAGAAAAAAAAGCTAGGAGACTTCCAGAGACTCTTTTTACAGAGAGAAAGGAGGAAGAGGGATGTGCATGTCAGAGTGTTCTCAACAGAGCACTCCCTCCAAGAAAGACCCCTGATTTTAAATAGGGTTTCTTTTGCTTTCCTTATCTAGTTGTGGCTTATTTTCTCACACAGGGAAAATATAGGGCTATTTTATCTTCTAAGTGTTTGGGGCGGGGGGAAGGGAGGAGAAATACAGGCAGGGCTGTGTGTGTGATCTCTCTCTGCCTAAAAGCAGCCTCAGCTGTTTTGCAGGCTGTGTCCGTGTGCCGTCTCCCTGCTGGAAAGCAGCTTTTACCGAGACGGCTTGTGATTTCTGCTTCAAGGACAGTGCAGCCGGCACACCAGTACACTGGCACACAGGGCTTTTAACTAGTCAAGTACTGAAATGTAGCTGCCGAAATATAACAAAAAAAGGCTCTATGTACATTTATACTTTTAGCTATGACTACCAGGTCAGTCCCCGTCATCCTGAGGTACAGACTTTCCAAGAGCTTGAAAAGTGGGCCCTTGCTCTCCCCTTCCATTGCAGGCACTGGAATTTGAGTTTTTCCTTGTGGCCCTCTTCTGGGCCAAGGTGAGCCAGTGTTTTAATTTTCCCGAGTCCACGTCACCCACAGCAACCTGACCACAGCATCCAGGGCTCACGGTGATCCAGGTACCAGTAGATTTCTGTGCACCTTATACTTCTGCTGCAGGCTGCCCTGAAAGCAGGTTGGTACCATAGCAACCAAGATAAGCTACAAGCAGGTTGTGCCAGTGAGCGCTGATGGATCAGGCAGGTGGTGCCACCTAGCGTGGCTGGGTCAAGTAAGCTGTTGGCATGGCAATGAGATAAAATAGATGGACGCTGAGACCTAGAAAGTTACAGACTCCAGGACTTAAAGAAGGGAGGAAAGACACCATGTATACCCTCATGTAGTTGTCCTTGTAGATATGGAAGCAGAAGACCCCATATACAGCCCTGCATCTTGCAGGCCCAATGATATCTCGTTTTGGGGCACCCCATCACTTCAGTGTGATTTTCTCTCTCTCTCTCTCTCTCTCTCTCTCTCTCTCTCTCTCTCTCTCTCTCTCTGCAATAAACTTCTTAACTTTGCAATTAAGTTCCAACTCTTTATTTCTATACTGAGTTAGGAAAAAGACCCATAGGTGAATTCCTCCACCATAACAGTGGTATTGGTTTTTCACGGTTTTTCTAAAAAACAAATTAAAATGAGTGAGAGCGAGAGCGAGAGCAAGAGAGAGAGAGAAAGAATGGAAACACACGAACATGCATGGATCCTGTTCTGAAATTTTGGACCCCTATGGCAGGGATCCTCCCAAACTTGAGAACTGGGCCCATCCTCTCCCAGACATGCAGGCCCTGAGAGTTGAATTTTTCCTTCATATTGGATATGGTATGCATGGCGCTCCCTGTGTTAGATGGCTGGCCAGAGCAAAAGCAACTCAATTTTGTGGAACTGCCATTTTATAAGGCCCTCCAATTATTGGAAAAATCCCCATAATTTGCTTGGCACAAACCTCATGGGACCACCAACAACCACTTTCCCTCCTCAAGAACTTCCTGCTTTTCTGCTTTAAGAATTACCCACCAGAATTTGAACTTTCCTCCAAAATAAACTGACCTATTCTAAAGAATTCCAATTTCTCACTCACTCCTATGACCTGACTTGGGAAGATATTTATGTCATTCTCTCTTATACCCTTATGCTGGAGAAGAGGGAGTGCATTTGGATGGCAGATACCCTCAACACTCAAAATGCCAAACATAACCCTACTGGCACTACTGCTATACATGGTCAGACCTATTAGGAATTACTAACCCAACTCAAATGACAGGCAGCAAAAAGGACAAATGATTATTTACCTTCTGAAAGCCATGAACATCTGCCCTAAAGGCAGTCAACTACGATGAAACTAAGGAGATTACTCAAGGCCCCGACAAAAACCTGACCCGTGTCCCACCTCATAGAGGATGTCCTCAGATACACCACCCTCAATCCCAACACTGAGGATGCACTTACACAATCTTCTGACATTTGCAAAAAACTCCCAAAATTAGAAGATGGTCCTCAATCCCTGCCCCTCCAGGGGACCTTATTAAGGCCTTTAAGGTCTTAAAAAATAAGGTCTTCAAATATAGAGAGAAGGAACAACGTGTACACAATCTAACAGGGATCAGGCCAAATACCAGATGCTATCTTTGGCTATCCAGGGGCAACCAGATGTTCCATCACATAAAAGGTCCACCCCTCTGGGGTCCTGTTTTAAATGTGGTAAGGAGGGCCACTTGGAAAATGCCAGCCCCACCCAATGATCCCCTCCCAAGCCATGCCCTCTTTGTGGGAAAAAGTGACACCTGGAAATTAGAATATGCACCGAGAGGCAGAGTTGCTCACCAGAATGCAGTCCAAATCCAAGAATCATGGGACTGTACTCAGATTGCCAGGTCTCTTTGGCCTGGCCATGAAGGACTGATGGGACATGAGTCTAAGATCCCTGCTACCATCCTCCCCCTTCTGGAGCCACAGTTAACTATGACCATGTCAGGTAAGCCAATCTCCTTTCTATTGGATATGGGGGGCACTTATTCTGTTTTACCTGAGTATGCCAGACCCCTAAAAATTCCTCCATCTCTGTTGTGTAAGTACTTGGCACACCCTCCACACACAAGGAGACCCCTTCGCTTTTCTGTATCCTCTTTGATACTCCATTCTCCCCCATGTTTTCAGTCATACTTCATTGCCTCACAACTATCCTCGGATGGGCATCTTCTCCAGGTTCCAGGCTTTCTATACTCACCCCACTCACCCCATGAGCCTCCCCACAGTTCACCACACATCCCTCAACATACTGTATACTACTTTGTGTCCTGATTTGGCTCCACCCTCCCTTCTTACCCTTTTCCCCCAATGTAGACCCCCAAGTCTGGAACACTTCACACCCCTCCATCACCACTCGCTGCACCCCCATTAAGATCAACCTGTGATGGTTAGATACAGAATGCCCCCTGAAAAGGTCATGTACTAATGTTCAGAGTTGATGTAATTAAGTCATAAGTGTTGTAATTTCATCAGTAGATAAATCCATCATAATGGATTCTCTGGGTGGAAGCCTCGGTTGGTGGAGTGGGGCTGGAGAAGGTGGATCCCTGGGAACGTGGCCTTAAGGACTATGCTTTCATCTTTGCCTCCGTTTGCTTGCTCTCTCTCTCTCTTCCTGCCTCCGTGATGTGAGAGCTGAGCCCCCTCTCCCTTTCTCTTTCTCTTTCCTTTCTCTCTCTCTCTCTTTTCTTACTTCCTCCATGCCCTGAGCACTCAGATGTAAGCTGACCTGACATGAACTGAAACTCAAAGATTTCAAAAAACTGTGAGCAAATAAATCTCTTTCTTCCTCTAAGTTGTGTGGTCAGTTGTCTTGGATTATAGCAGTGAGAATGTGGCCGAGGCATCTCCTAAAAGGATGTACCATTTTATCCAGCCAAGCCCAATACTCTTTCAGTCCAGCAGGATGACAAGGTCTCAAACCCATTATCACTCACCTTCTATAGGCCAAAATCCTTTGTTCAACCCATTTTCCCAGTAACGCCCCCATCCTAGCAATAAAAAAGACTGACAGATCATACTGGTTAGTCCAGGACCTCTGGATAATCAATCAAGCTATTATACCTACACACCCTGTAGTCCCCAACCTCTATACCTTTCTCTCGCAAATTCCCCTCTCTTCATTCCATTTCTTAGTCCTTGACCTCAAAGATTCATTTTTCACTATTCCCTTGACCTAACCTAAGGCTTTTTTTTTTGGTGGTACTGAGGATGGAACCCCGGGGCATTCTACCTCTGGGCTATAGCCCCAGCCCTATTTTTTATTCTTTATTTTGAAACAGGGTCTCACTAAGTTGCAGAGGGCCTCACTGAGCATCTGAGGCTGGCCGTGAACCCGGGTCCTCCGGCCTCAGCCTCCCAAGTACTGGGATTACAAGCATGCGCCACCATGCCCGGTGACCTAAGGCATTTTTGCCTTCACCTGGATGAACCTCAACTCCCACACTTCTTTCCAGCTCACCTGGTCAGTTCTACCCCAAAGTCACACAACCCTTCTCTTAAAGTTTCTTGCTAGTAAAGAATATCAAATATTACCCTCAAAGGCATAAGTGTCCCAAATAATCATCACATGTCTAAGTTTGTCTATCTCTCCAATCTACAAGGCCATCACCCCACAACAAAGGATATTAATTAGTTCAATGCCTGAGCCTGACACAAAAAGGGTATCTTATTCTTTCTAATATTAGCAAGATATTTTAGACTGTATTCCCAATTTTTGACTTTTTGGAAAACTCTTATGTATGGCCTCCCTAGAAGAACCCCTAGACACAACTATCCCAATCTCCAATCTATTTACAAAACTAAATGAAGCACTTTCTCCATGCCTGGTTTGGTAGTCCCCAACCACCAAAACCCCTTCCTTCTTTATGTCTGTACCACCTAAGACTTTGGACTCAGGGTTTTGGGACAATGCTATCAGGACTCTTTCCACATTGTAGCATATCTATCAAAACAATAAGACACAGTCATCTGGGGATGGCCTTCTTACCTACAAGTTCTTGGAGCTACTTTCTTCCTTGCCTATGAGGCTCACGAACTTATCTTCTACCAAACCATCATGATCCTCTCCTCCCACAATCTGCCTGAGCTCATGTCTCGCCACACTCTCATCATGCTGCCTCTTTAATTCCAACAACTCCCTGCCCTCTTTGTCAACAACCCTTTAATTTCCTTTCAGTGATGAAACACCCTAAACCTAGCTACACTCTACCTCATCTCACTACCCCCAGTGATCCAACCTCTCCACATTCTTACACAGATATCATAAACTATGTCTTCCCCTTCCTTCACATCTTGGACTCCCTCTCTGCAGAGGCCCCAAATCAGAACATTGATGGCAGTCTCACCCATAGATTCCCTGCATTAGCTGGGTATGCCACCATCTCCAAAACAGAGGTCATAGAGTTCCACCCAGTAACCCCAGACACCACATCTCAACAGGATGAATTGATAGCTCTCACAAGGGCTCTGACCCTAGCCAAAGACAACCAGATCAATATCTACACTGGATCTAACTATGTCTAAGCACATATTACATTCCCATGCCTTAATCTCACAAGAAAGAGGATATCTCACAACCAATGGTACCCCAATAGTTAATAGGAATCCCATTCATAATTTTTTACAGGCTGCCAAACTTCCTAAGGCAGTAGCAATCATTCACTGTAGAGGACACCAAAAATTATCTGACCCTATTACAAAAGGAAATCGCTTCTCAAGCACTGAGGTCAAAGTGGTTGCTTTGACTTTCCAAGCTCCACCTTACCACCTGTCCATGTTTCCCAATTATCCCCTTCATATTCCAACCAGTTCTGGATCCAGGCTGGTGCCACCCAACAAGAAGACTGGCTATATGCTAGTAACTGTCGACTGTCCCCCTCCCCAAAATCAATTCAGACCATTATTACAGTCTGTACAGAACCAATTCCATGCAGATTTTGCCACCCCTCCCCTGAATTACTCCAGGTTCAGGTACATACGTCCCCTCTCCACTCCACCCTTGAAGAGGTCACTGTGACCTGCCCCATCTGTAGTCAAATTTCCCCACAGGGTAGCATCTACCCCCTACCTTTCCCCATCCATCAGAGTCGAGGACATCTAATGGGAAAAGACTGTCAAATAGATTTAACTCACATGCCTCCCTCTAAAAAAATACTGCTATATCTTAACCATAGTAGGTATGTTTGCTGGGTGCATTAAGGCCTTCCTCACCACCTCTGAATGGGCCAAAGAGGTGACTCATTCCCTTTTAACACACATCATTCCCTGTTTTGGGCCCCCATGCTCTATCTAGTCTGACAATGGAACATCCTTCACCTCATGAATCACCCAAGAATATCAACAGCTCTAAACATCAAATGGGCCCTTCATATTCCATATAGACCTTAATCTTAGGCAAGGTAGAAAAGGTCAACTCACTCCTAAAACAACAGCTAATCAAAGTCTCATTAGAGATACAACAGTCCTGGATTATTCTTTTGCCTATTGCTCTTATATACCTTTGAGTCCTTCCTAGAAAATAATTGAATATCAGTTCACTTGAATTAACATATGGATGACCCTTAAAATCAACCTTATAGACATTTACAAAATATTCCATTCAACAACAGCTGAATTCACATTCTTCTCAGCTATTCACTGAAGCTTCTTCAAAATGGACCATGTTCTAGGCCACAAAGCAAGCACTAGAAAATTTTAGAAAATCTGTATAATTTCTTGCATCTTTTCAGATCATAATGATCTGAAAGAAATAAACAACAGGGAAATCTAGAGAAATTACATAAATACATGGAGACTGAATGATACACTTTTGAGTGAGGACTAAACAGAAAAATAAGGGGATAAACTAAAAAATTCCTAGAATCAAATGAAAATAAAGACCAAAACCTATCAAAATATCTGGGACACCTTGAAGGTTCCTTTCTTCTTTCTTTCTGTGGTATTGAGCCCAGTTCTACCTCTAAGCTACATCACCAGCCCTACTTTTTATTTTTTACTTTGAAACTGAGTCTAAGTTGTTAATAACCTCACTAAATTGCTGAGGTTGGTTGCAAACCTGTGATCCTCCTGTCTCAGTTTCCAAAATAGTGGAATTACAGGTGTCTGCCACCACACCTAGCTGAAGGTGATTTCAAGAGGAAATTTTATAGCATTGAATGCCCACATAAGAAAAACAGAAAGATTCAAGATAAACACCCTAATGATGCATATCAAGGTTCTTGAAAAACAGAAACAAAATAACCCCCAAGACAGTAGTAAGCAGGAAATAATTATTATCAGAGCAGAAATCAAAGAAATAGAGAATAAAAATAAAAAGGGTCAGTAAAACAAAAAGTCAATTATTTGAAAACATAAATAAGATTGATAAAATCTTAGCTAGCCTAACCAAAAGAGAGAATTGACCCAAATTACTAAAGTAAAAGATGAAAAAGAAGATATCACCACAGACAGCATCAAAATCAAGAGAATCATTAGAAATTCTTTTTAAAATGTATACTCCCAATAAGATGGAAAACCCAGAAAAAAATGACAAATTTCTAGACATACAGAAACTATCTAAATTAAACCAAGAGGATATAAAAACTCAAACACCAATAGCAAACAAAGAGATTGGAACAACAATAAAGAGCTTTCCAACAAAGAAAAGTACAGAACCAGACAGATTCCCAGCTGAATTCTTCAAGACTTTTATAGAACTAAGTCCATGCTTCACAAATTATCCATGAAATAGAAAGAGTTGAAATACTTACAAACTCATTCTATGAAGCCAGTATCACCTTAATATCAAAACCAAATAATATTTCAAGAAAATACATCTCAAAAAAGATAATTTCAGACAAATATCCTTGATGAACATAGATACAAAAATTCTTAATAAAATAATAGTGATCCGGGCGTGGTGGCACACACTTGTAATCCCAGCATTCGGGAGGCTGAGACTGGAGGATCTGGGTTCAAGGCCAGCCTCAGCTACCTAGTGAGGCACTCTGCAACTTAGTGAGACTCGGTTTCAAAATAAAGAATAAAAAATAGGGCTGGGGGTATAGCTCAGAGGTAGAATGCCCCTGGGTTCAATCCCCAGTACTGCAAATAAATAAATAAATAAATAAATAAAATAAAATAAAACCACATAAAATTGTACACTATGACCAAGTTGGTTTCATCCCAGGGATGCAACTGTGGTTCAATATACATAAGTCAATAAATATAATTCACCACATAAACAGAACTAAAGACAAAAACCACATGATCATCTAAATAGATGTAGGAAAAGCATTTGACATCATCCAACACCCACTAATGTTAAAAAACACTGAGAAAATTAGTGACAGAAGGACCTTAATCAACATAATGAAGGCAATATATAATAGACTTAAAGCCAAGATCATATTGAATGGGGAAAAATTGCAAGAATTCCCCTTAAAATCAAGAACAAAATAAGGATGCCCATTATTATCACTCCTTTTCAATGTAGCACTTGTAATTTTGTCCCTGGGTTCCATTTCCAGGACTACAGAACAACAACAACAAACAAACAAAAAACCAACCAAACAATAACAACAAAAAACCCGGACACGTAGAACAATGGAATAGAATATAAGATACAGAAAACTCCTCACATGTATGGCCAGTTGATTTTTGACAAAGGTGACAAAAACATAAGCTGGGAAAAAGACTGCCTTTTCAACAAATGATGCTTGAAAAACTGGATACAATATGTAGAAGAATGAAATTACAATACAATTTCTCACCCTGCACAAAAAGTCAACTCAATATGGATAAAAGGCTTAGAAATTAGACCAGAGCTTTTGCAATTATTAGAAGAGCACATAGGACCAACTCTCCAACATGTAGGCACTACTAGATATTTCTCAATAAGACCCCCAAAGCTTAGGAAACAAAAACAAGAATCAATAAGTGGGATGGAATTAAGTTAAAAAGCTTTTGTGCAGCAAAGGAAACCATCAAGAGTTTAAAGAGAGAGCCTGCAGCATGGGAGAAAATCTTCACAAGCTTCCCCTCTGATAGAGGACTAATATCTAAACTATACAAAGAACTTAGAAAACTTAACACTAAAATGACAGATAACCCAATTAAAAATAGGCAATTGAACTGAATAGACACTTATCAAAAGCATAAATACAAATAACATTATCAATTAGGGAAGTACAAATCAAAACTACACTGAGATTCCATCTAACTCCACTCAGAATGGCAATCATCAAGAATATAAACATTAACAAATATTGTTGGAGAATATGGGGAAATAGAATAGAATATGGGGAATACACGTTGGTGGGGCTGCAAATTAGAACAGCTGCTATGAAGATCAGCATGGAGGTTCCTTGGAAGACCGGGAATGAAACTACCACACGACCCAGCTGTACCACCCGTGGGTATCTTTCCAGAGGAATTGAAGTCACAATATTATAGTGATACATGCATACCCATGTGTACAGCAGTATAATTCACAACAGCTAAATTATGGAACCAGCCTAGGTGTTCATCAACAGATGAATGGATTACAAAACTGTGGTATATATACACTCACACACACACATTGGAGTTTTACTTAACCATGAAGAAGAACAAAATTATATGCAGGAAAATGGATGGAACTAGAGAATTCTATACCAGGTGAGATTAGCCACTATCAGAAAGTGAATGATTGTATGATTTCTCTCAAATCTGAAAGCTAGAGAGTAATTGGGAAAGGGACTTCAGAAAAATGAGGAGAGATACAAGTCAAATACAGGAAGGGAATTTGGTGAGGGAAATGGGGCAGGAAAAATATGGCTTGTTGAAGAAAACAATTCAAATAATTCTATGTACTTATATGAAGTTATTAATTCCAATCTCAATAATACATACAGGGAAGGAAATGAAGTAGGGTGGATCCAGAGGGAAACACACCGTGTGCTGTGTGCATGTATGTTTCTCTCACTCTGAATCTAATTATGATGTGTAATTCAATTCACCAATAAAAGTATATTTAAAAAATGTTCTGTTTCTAAAGATTTGCAAGGTGTGTTAAAAAATTTCAGGACTGATAAGAGATGACCAGAACAAATATTCTTTCCTTGGACCACACACGTGTGCACATGCCCACACACATGTAAACATCTACAACTCAACAATACAATCTATTAACTAAGCAACAATCAATAGTATCATGCCTGTGGGGTGTTTTTACTGCAAGCATTGAAATAGCTCTAGCTTAGATTTTTTTTTTTTTTTCATCCCCAGGATTGAACTCAGAGGCATTCTACCTCCAAGCTACAGCCTCAGCCTGATCTTATTTCTTATTTGGAAACAGGGTCTCACTAGGTTGCTGAGAGCCTTGAATCTGTGATCCTCTTCAGTCTGTTAAGTACTGGGATTATAAATGTGCACCACCATGCCCAGCTTCTATCTTAGAATTCTATTTGAGATAGAAAAGCAAAATAAAAAAGAAACAAAAACAAGATGGAAATGTGAGCTTACTAGTAGAGAATAAAAATAAGTTGATAGTTTCTGGGTCCCCAGATTGATAGTGGAAATTAAAGAACTATTGGGATAAAATTATTAAGCCCTTAAAAGAACTCAGAATTTATTTTTATTTTATGAAATCCTTTTGATGGCCAAAATCATTTTAAGTATCATGGTCTTAATTTTGATTAGTTAATAAAATCAACATCATTCCACTCAGGAAAAAAAACACTTATGCTTGTCAGGATTGAATCTAGGTATTTGTTACACTTTGGATTTAAAATATCCCCCCAAACCTCATGTGTTGCCAATGCAGCCAGGTTGGAGGTGGGGCATGGCTGGAGGAGGTGTATCACTGGATGTGTGGACTTCAGGACTGTGTGTGTCCCTTGTGCTTTTCTCCTCCTCCTCCTCCTCCTCCTCCTCCTCCTCCTCCTCCCTCTCCCTCTCCCTCTTCCTTTTTTTTCTCTCCTCTGCTTCTTGCTACCATGAGTTGAGTGGCTTTTCCTTCACCACACCCTAAGACCTGTAGCCAAGCTGTTTCTGTCTTGGAGACCCCCAACTATGGAAAAAATCTCTGAAACCTCTAAAATCACAAGCCAATAACCTCTCTTTCTCTAGGTTGTGCTTATTAGTTATTTTTGTCACAGTGACAAAAAGGCTGATTAAAACAGAAGTTGATGCCATGAGTGGACTCCATCAGTTCTTTTTCTAAACCTGACCGTGTGGTTCAGAAAAATTTGGAACTGGTTTGCAGGAGGGATTTGGAAAGGTTTGGGGATGGAGGCTGGAGAAGTCTTAGAATACTGTAAGTAGAGCTTAGTGGGCAATTCTAGTGGGAGCCTGGAAGGCCAGAATGCTGATAGGAATGTGCTCGTGAGGTTTCAAAGGGAGAACTCCATAGGTAAATGGAGTGGAGCACACATACATTACATCTTGGTAAATAATTTGTCTACCTTTTGCCCATGTCATGAGAATTTGTGTGAGACTGAATTTAAAGATGATGATTTAATTTAATCTGGTGGAGGAAACTTCAAAGAAGCAGAACATTCAGGCAGTGGCATGGGTATTGTTGATGGGTTTTATCTAGGTTTACTGTAAGAATCAGGAGCAGAAAGGTTTTTAAATGTGAAGTTTGGCTGGAAAGGTGTGTGTAAAATCAGGGCCAAGAAAGGTGTGGTTGCTAAAGAGAAGTTAAGTACTTTGCACAGAGACAATGGAAGAGATGCATAGAGGGTATTTCAGAAATTATCAAAACTCTACTCATTGCTGGTTCAATAATGTAACAATAGGAAGCTGTTTGAAAAAAAATTTGCTTTAAGAAGAAGTCATAGCAGTACACTGTTCACATGGAAGTGGATAAAAATTATCTCACCATTCTTAGCTACCAAGGCACTCAGAGACTACTACATCCCAGATCCAGGAAAATCTGGCTCCTGGTTCAAACTAATGGTAGACTTTGGCATCTACCATGTAGTGCTGATTCTCCAGTAGCATAGGATGCTGGAGCTAAGGGCTTATGGAAGCTCTCATCCATGTTTCAAGGGAAGGCCTTGGAGGCCAGGCAAAATGTAGTTGGGTCAAAATCCCCATGGGAAGGCCCTACAGGGCAATCTGTGAAACTGTGAGAGTGAAGGTGAGGCTGCAGTGGAGATCCACCAAATTGAGAAATGCCAGGAATGTCTGCCAAGGGGCCAGACTAAGAAAATAGCCACACCAGCCACAACTTGCAAGGACACTGGAGAGGTCCGCCGAAGCCCCTTCATGACCATATCTCACCACTGTGTGCCCCAGATGTCAGACATGGTGCTATAGGATTTAATGTTTGCCATGCTAGGTTTTGGTCTCATTCCTTCTTTCTATGCCACCATTCCTCACTTTTTGAATGCAAAGGTTTACTCTACCATTGTATGTTGGAAGTGTATAATTTTTATTAAATAGGGGCTCTCAATGAAGACTTTGCCTTAAATCTTAGAGGAAACTTTAAGATTTTGGACATCTCAGGAGCTAAAATCATTACCTGTTTGAACTTCCAAAAAGAGCTGAATCTTAGCTGGGCATAATGATGCATGCCTGTAACCCCAGTTATCTGGGAGGCTGAGGCAGGAGAATCTCATGTTTGGGATCAGGATTGGCATATTATAGAGATCCTATTATAATAAAAAAAAAATTAAAGTGCTGGGGATGTAGCTCAGTGGAAAAGCACTTGCCGCCAGGCGTGGTGGCACACGCTTGTAATCCCAGCATTTGGGAGGCTGAGACCGGAGGATCCGGGTTCGCGGTCAACCTCAGCTACCTAGTGAGACACTCCACAACTTAGTGAGACTCGGTTTCAAAATAATGAATAAAAAATAGGGCTGGGGGTATAGCTCGGAGGTAGAATGCCCCTGAGTTCAATCCCCAGTACCGCAAAAAAAAAAAAAAAAAAAAAAAGAAAAGCACTTGCCTAAACTAGCAGGCACAATGCCTTGGGTTTTATTCTCAGACACACACAACAATAATAATAATAATAATAATAATAATAATAATAATAATAATAATAATAATAAAAAAATTTAAAATGGAGCCTGATAACTATTTGATGATTGAGATCACACACATACTCTGTGTTCCTGGAAGAACCACACAATGAGTTTTTCAGAACTGGCCCATGGCATGGTTCTGCTTCAACCACCAAAATAAACAGTTTATAGAAAATCTCATTTTATTGCCCATACTCACTAATAAATAATAACATAAATTCATCTGTTAATGTCAACCAATCAGGAATGGGCATGGTTATATCCCTCATTTGCATAAGCAGACTGGAGTCAGAACCTGGTCTAGAACGTTATATATGTCAGCTACCCACATCTACTCTTGCTCCTTCTGAGCACAATTTTGTTTCAAATCAAAGCCTGCCTCTCTCTGGTTTGCATATTCTTTTTTTCTTTTTCTAAAAAATAAAGACTCCCATTTAAAAATTTATTTTACACTGGATTTTGTTGACACCTGACATATGGAATGTATTTGGTAAACATTTGTAAATGAATTATCATGATGTCTCAAAGCTATCTTTGTCTTTTAAAGTTTTTAAAACTTTAATCAAGTTAAAATTTGAAGTACTTCATATTTTTACAGAACTCTATAAAACAAAACATTAGGCCCTAAGTAATGTATAAAATGACATGTAACTAAAATCAGAAGGGTTAGTTGAAATGGGCCAATTCATAAACTGCATCAGCAGGTTCTTCAAATCAAACTCTTTTTTGCTTTAATTACATGTGTAAATGTATAAGGGAGAGGGAGTGGGGTGCTGATGGGAAAAGGAACAAACCTATAGAATTAGGGGCTGGGAAGAGTGCCAATTATGAGCTTATTCCTACAGTGTACATTGCCTTGGAGGATGAGTGTCCTCAAGAGAGTTCGTTAGAAAGAAATTCTCCCAACAACAATTTTATACAAATCTATAGAGGCTAACAAAATTCTCTCCCTAGTGTAAAGGACATTACTTCCAACCTCCCTTTGATACCTCAGTCTTCATAGTCCCCTGTGGTGTTACTTTGCCTGGATATTGAGGGAATTTTTGCCTGAATAACTAATCAGTCCATGATTCTCTTATTAAACTGCTACAAAAATATGTGGAATAAGCTTCTTATAAGAGTGCCTTTAATTTATTCTTTGTTTTGTGCTCATTTTGGTGGAGGAGGTAGAGAGGTTGTAGAGAATCAACAAACACAGTAAGAATAAAATATAATTACATCAAGTTTGGGAAAATAAATTCTCCATTTTGAGGAAATCACTGCATTCTGTACTAAGGTATTTTAATTTTATGTGCTTGCTTTTCACACTTTATGCCACACTCAAGTGTCTTACAAAATAACATGGCTAAGAAGAGCTATTAACCTCTCTAACATAAGCATGGAGTGAGAGGAGGTATCAGATCCCAGAGACTGGGGGTGTAGCTAAGTGACAGAGTGCTTGCCTAGCATGCATGGGGCCCTGGTTCGTCCAGAGTACTGAAGAAATAAATAATAAAACTTTAAGAAATGGGTTTATTCTTTTCAGTTCATTCCAATTGCACATTTATGGTCTGATGACCAATATTGTTTACTTCTGAGTTTAATAGAGGGAAATAAAGTTAATTTATGAATAGTTTTAATTAAAAAATCAAGTGCTGATGGACACCTGGCTTGGAATCTCAGTGTAGTTTTAATTTGCATCCCCTAGGTTACTAATGATGTTGAACACTTTTTCATGTATTTACTGGCTATTTGCATTTCTTCTTTTGTGAGGTGTCTATTTAGTTCAATTGTCCATTTCTTGATTGAGTTTTTTTCTAGGGTTAAGTCTTTTAATTAATTTGCATATCCTAGATATTAGTCCTCTATCAGAAAAATAGATGACAAAGATCTCCCATTTTGTAGGCTCTCTCTTTAGACTCTTGATTTTTTTTTGATGAACAGAAACTTTCAAGTTTAATGCTGTCTCATTTATTAATTCTTGTTTTAATTTCCTGAGCTTTGGTGGTCTTATTGAGGAAGTTTCTATCTGTGCCTATATGTCAGAGTGTCCAAACTATGCCCTCCTCTAGTAATTTCAAAGTCTCTAGTCTAATTTCCAGGTCTTTGATGTTTATAGCAGCCAAATTCTGGAACTAACCCAGGTATCCATCAACAGATGAATAGATTACAAAATTATGGGATATACACAGAATGGAATTCTACTCAGCCATGAAGAACAAAATTATGACATTTGCAGGAAAATGGATGGACCTGGAGAACATTATGTTAAGTGAGATTAGCCAGACACAGAAAATGAAGGGTCATATGTTTTATCTTGTATCTGGAAGCTAGCAGGTATTTGGGATATAAGAAGGACTTTAGATAATGGAGGAAAAACTTCAGTGGAGCAAGGGAGGTGATCTAGAGGAGGTTGGGGGCATTGTAGAGGCAGAATTAATGAAGGAAACACATCCACAGATATTATGTATGCACGTGAGAACACCAAGGACAATCTTAGTATCTTGTATGGGGAAGGGGGAAGTGAGGAGGAAGCTGGGGGGAAGCTGACCAAGTGCTGTGTGTATGTATGTCACTATTGCTATAAACTACATTATGATATGAGACTGTAATCCATCATTAAAAGTATAACAAAGGAAATGCTAGACATAGCCAACATTTGCCTTTTTCTGTACTATATCACAATTCTAACTTGCCAAATGGATTATTCTGCTAAAACACAGCTCTCCTTATCAAGCACCATATTCCTCAGGTTCTGTCTCTACAGTAACACATATCTCTCATAAAGAGGAAAAATGGAAAGAATTGAAATTATCCAATTATTGCCATAGGATGAAAAATCTATTGATTAGAAGATATATCTAGCATTGATTAGAAGCTATGTCATTAAAAAAATTATAGTAGGGAGCTGGGTGCAGTGGTGCATGCCTAAAATTCCAGTACTTGGGAGGCTGAGAAGATTGGAGATTTTAGGCTGGTACACAGGAACTTAGTGAGACCCTGTTCAAAATTAAAAAAATAATAATAAAAAGGATTGGGGCTGTAACTCACTGGTAGGATGCCTCTGGATTCAATCAGGCACCACAAGAAATTGTGACAGAAAAAAAATTTAAATTAAAAGTCTTAAGGAGGAAGTTCCCTAAGACACAGCAGAAGTTGGAAACTTTCTTTGAGAATAAGCAAGAAGATATCAGAATATTTTATGAAATTGATTCTACTAATACTGAAAGGAGATGGAGAAAGACTGTGATGGTTAATCTGGATTGTCAAGTTGAGTGAATTAAGAAACACCTAGAATTGGGAGACCTCAGGGTGAGTTGATGAGATGATTGGCATTTGGCAAAGCAGAATGCAGGGAAATCCCATCCTGAGTGTCGGTTGCACTGTCCACAGATGGAACAAAGAGCAAATGAAGGGTGAGTCAGAGTGAAAGCAAGTTTGATCTTTCTTGAGCAGGTGAATCTGCTGCTGCTGCTCTCCTCTGAGGATATTGGACTCCAGCTTTACTCTTCCAATGTGTACTCTCCCCAAAAATTCTCCAGGGAGTTTCCACGCCTTTCCGTCATTGGCCCCTTGGGTTCTGAGGCTCCATTGTCACAGACTGGGCAGCTACTTGTTCCCTGGCTTGCCAGGGTCCAGGTATCACTTGAGACTACAGCTTCAGATTTGTAAGCAAATTTGAGCAGTTCTCTTTTATAATATACATATCCTGTGGGTTTTATTTCTCTAGATAATCTGACTATTACAGATTTTGATACCAGCAGTGGTTCTAGGGAAACAAAATTGTAAAGATAAAATTCCTTGCTTGGTTTTGTGGTCTCTGGAGTTGGCTCTCCAACTTGCTTAGGCCTGAAGTTGCTAAAGATGGTCTTTTTGATAGTTTGGAGAGCACTGATAATCCATGGTGTGAACTGTTTAAAGAGATTGACAAAAATGCATTTGATGCTCCTAATTCACCCCTTGTGAGAGGCAAGGAGTTTAGTGATGCTATACACGATACTTATGAACATTTCTGGAAAACTAAGGAATATAATGATGTTGACTGGCTCCTCCTGGCATCACTGGACAAAGTAACAAAGGAGGAAGATGAGCTCAGTAATTCAATTTCTAAGCTCTGGGTGCAGATGACTGACCTAATGTCCTCTCAGTGTGCTCTGAAGGACAATCTCTTCTCGTATAGTCATGGAATTGAAGTTGCCAATACCCAAACAGAAACCCTCATTCTGTGATTAGCTGACTTAACCACGCAAGTTTTACTCTCAACCTTGAAGGATGTCTGCAAGTAAAGTGAGGGCACTATTTGTAAAATAGTGGGATTCTATGAGTTAGGATTTTGGAGCAAGACCCTGCTATCATCTGCAATTACTCTGCCTTTAAGAAACAGGTCTTGCCCTGCTACTTGGCCTTAGTGAAAACTGGATGCTTAACCATCGACCATGAAGTTACCATGTGACCTGAACTTCCCATCATGAACTGGGTGTTATCTGACCCACTAAGCCATAAGGTTGACCGTGCACAGTAGCAATCCATCATCAAATGGAATTGGTATATACATGATCAGACCAAGTATGTTCTGAATGCAAAAGTAAGTTACATGAAGAAGTGGCCTAAATGCCCATGGGTCCTACTCCTGCTACTATGCCGTTTATCTTCCAGGGTAGAGGTCTCAGGGGATTTACACTATAATCAGTTGACAGAGGAAGAGATGGTTTACAGATGGTTCTGCACAATATAAAGGTACCATCTGAAAGAAGACAGCTACAGCACTATATCCCCTTTCTGAAAATCTTTGAAGAACAGTGGTAAGGAGAATCTCAGTGTGCAGAACTTTGGTAATGTCCCGAGTTGTGAATTTTTCTTGGAAGGAAAACAGTCCAGATGTAAAATTCTATAGTGATTCTTAGGGGGTGGCCAATAGTTTGGCTATGGTTAGGGGCTTGGAAAGAACATGATTGGAAAATGGGTGACAAAGGTATTTGGGGAAGAGGTATGTGGCTAGATCTCTCCAAATCAGTGAAAAATGTGAATGTTCACCAAAAGGTGACCTCAGCAGAGGAGGACTTTAGTAGTCAAGTAGATAGGATGGCCTGGTCTGTGGGTAACAGTCAAACTCTTTCCCCAGCCACCCTGGTGATTGCTCATGGGCTCATGAACAAAGTGTTCATGATGGCAAGGATGGAGGGTGTGCATGGGCTCCCAACATGCACTTCCACTCACCAAGAATGACCTGGCTGTGGCCACTGCTGAGTGCCAAGCTGCCAGCAGCAGAGACTGACACTGCTTCTCATAATAATGCCTCTGCCCAAACTACCACCCATGGACTTACAGAATGCCTTATCCACTATCATGGTATTCCACACAGCATTGTTTATGAGCAAGGAACTCCACAAAGCATTGCAGCAATGGGATTTTGCTCATCAGATTCACTGATTTTACAATGTTCCCCATGATCTTGAAGCATCTAGTTTGTAGAAGTGGAATGGCCTTTTGAAGATGCATTTACAGGACTAGCTGGGTGGCAAAACCTTGCAGGGCTTGGGACAAAGTTATGCAGAAGGCTGTATATGTTCTGAATCAGCATCCATTCTGTGGTATTGTTTCTCCTATAACTAGAATTCAAAGGACCAGGAATCATGAGGTGGAAATGGGAATGGTACCACTCACCATTCCCTTCATTGACTCACTAGTAACATTTTGCTTCGTTCACCTGCAACCTTATGCTCTGCTGGCCTAGAGGTCTCAGTTACAGAAGGAGTCATGCTTCTACCAGGCACAATAATGATTCAATTTAACTGGAAATTAAAAATTCCTCTGGCCACTTTGAATCAACAGGCAAAGAAGAGAGTTATGGTGTAGGTAGGGGTGATTGATTTGGCTTACCAAGGGGACATTGGAATATCACTCCACAATGGAGGTAAGGAAAAGTATGCCTGAAGAGCCAGAGATCCCTTAAGGTGTCTGATACTAAGGTATTACCATGTCTTGTTAAGGTTAATGGAAAACTACAATGACCTAATCCAGGCAGGATGGCAAATGTCTCAGACCCTTTAGAAATAAAGGTGTGGTTAATCCCTCAAGGTAAAGAACCAAGAAGACCCACTGAGGTGCTTTCTGAAGGCAGAAGGCATACAGAATGTGTAGTAGAAGAAGGTAGCTATAAATATCAATTATGGCCATGTGACCAGTTACAGAAATATAGGCATTGTAATTGCCATGAGTATTTGTTTCCTATTTGGTTAAAAATATGTTTGTGCATATATACACAGGTATCAAGTTGATATCTGTTTGCTCTCTTCCCTGACTCCTCTATCACATAACAAAATATTGATATACTTAATATCAGTACTTAGTGTTGTTAAATGTGTATTATAGTATTTAAGCTGTGGGATGACAGGAATAAGCATCACTCAGAAAATTATGCCTTATACAGAGGGAAAGTAATTAGTGTGTTTTGGGTTGTATGCAGGAGAGTTCTATAATGTTAAGCAAAATCATGATATTGTTATTTCATTTATTTGGAGATTAATTTATAATTTAAAGAGACATGGTTGGGTGTCTAGTTGATAAGGTGTGGACTTGTGGTGGTTAATAGGTTGTCAAGTTGAATGGAATGAGAGATGCCTAGAATGGGGATACTTCATGATCTGTTGATAAGATGACTGACATGTGGAACAGCGGATTAAGAAGGAAGTTCTACTCTGAGTGTGGTTTGCACTGTCCAATAGGCTGGGGACCTGGATGGAATGAAGGGAGGAAGGAGGAGGAATCGATGTGAAGGTGAGCTTGATCCTTCCTAAGTAGGTGCATCTGCTGTTGCTACTCAACCCTGAAGATATTTGGCTCCAATTTTTCTCTTTCAGTGTGGATTCTCCCAAAAAATTCTCCAGGGAGTTTACAGGCCTTTCCATTTGGCACTGGAACTGCATCATCCATCCCCCAGGTTTTGAGGCTCCAAATTTTTAGACCTGACATCTGCTGGTTCCCCTGGCATCCTGGTGTGCAGGCGGCCACTTAGGACTACAGCTTAGATGTTGTAAGCCACTTCGATCAAAACTCTTTTATAATATACCTGTCCTGTGGGTTCTCTTTCTCTAGAGAGCCTAGTACAAATACTATAGGTTGTAGTGGGAAAAGAAGAATATAAACAAGCAAAAATTTTACACTTTAGTATTTACTACCATGATTTTTTTCTTGGTACTAGGAATTAAACCCAGGGCCTTGTGTATGCAAGACAAGCACTGAGTTATATCACCAGCCCTTTTTCGCATTGTGTGTGTGTGTGTGTGTGTGTGTGTGTGTGTGTGTGTGTGTGTGTGTTACTGGGAATTGAACCCAGAGGCATTCTACCTCTGAGCTACACCTCCAGACTGATTTTATTTCCTATTTAGAAACAGGGTCACACTAGGTTAATGAGAGTCTCACTGCTTGCTGAGGCTGTCCTTGAACCTGTGATCCTCCTGTTTCAGCCTCCCAAGTACTAGGATTACAAGCCTGTGCCACCATGCCCACTTCTAATTCTTTTTTTATTGTGATACAGAGTCTTGCTAAGTTGCCCAGGCTGGCCTCAAACTTGTGATCTCTGGCTCTTTCTCCTGAGTAGTTGGCATTACAGGCATGCAATAATTTGCCTTGCTAACTACCACATTTTTATCTCAGACTTTGTTCATTTTCATTGTCATTTAAAACATCATCATTTCACTCCGTGAACCACTGCAATGTGTATGTTGAAGAAGGCTGAAAAGAAAATAATGTAGTTGGCAACAATGGAACAAATGTAATAAAACCATACGATAAGAATCCAGTCCTCTTAAATACTCAAATCCTGGCCTCTGCACTTATGAACCAACTGAATCTTCAAATTTCTTATGAGAAATTTACATATGAGAATTCTTATACATCTGGGTTTTAGATACACACTGGTTAAAACTTACATCATATATGAGCCATATACCAGAGAAATATTAGCAATACTCTGATTTGAAAATAATCCTTCTGCACTGATATCTATTATGAATTATAAATACATATTTTGAATTACTGTTCCACAATGTTAATTTCTGGTGAATGTGAGTTGGGGGAGAAATCAGACAATGTTTCTCTTCATGTCAATATTTAGCATATAAATGAGTTAGAAATGCACTGAAATGGCACTTTGGGGCCTATGAAAACCTGTAGTGCACAGTGAACAGTATTTTGCCCTATGGAGCTACTTCTTAAGGAATGCTAAGTCAGAAATCATCACTTAGAGTCACCATAAAATCACCACTATGACTAGCTAAGTCAGAAATTTTCACTTAGAGTCATTGTAAAATCACCCCTAATTGTATGTGGGTGTAGCTCAGTGAAAAAAGCACTTGCCTAGCACCTGGTTTCAATTCTCAGAACTGAAAAAAATATTTAAAATAATCAATATTTAGCTGGGCATGGTTGCATATGCCTATAATCCCAGGACTTGGGAGGCTGAGACAGGAGGATTGCAGGCCTCTGCAATTTAGTAAGGCCCTCTGCAACTTAGTGAGACCCTGTTTTTTAAAAAAAATCAAATCATGGTAACGGTGGCTCAGAGTAGAATGCTTCTTGGTTCAATTCCCCACTATCACCAAAAATAAATAAATGAATGAATGAATAAATAAATAGATAAATAAATAATAGGGCCAGAGGTGTAGCTCAGTGATAGAGTGTCCCTGGGTTTAATCTCTGGTACCACAAAAATGTTAACATATAAATCAATTCTGATTAGATCAGTCTAGAAAACTCTTAATGGCTACCTATTATGAAAAAGAGGCTTATTTTCATGTTCTTGGATAGACAGAAAAATATATCAAAATGGTCACACTATTAAAAGTGATCTACAGATCCAATGCAATCCCTATCAAAATACCAATGTCATTCTTTGCAGAGCTAAAAAAAAAAAAGTCCTAAAATGTATATGGAAGAACATAAGATCTGGAATAGCCAAAGCACTTCTGAATACTAAGAATGATACTGAAGATATCACAATACCTGATTTCAAATTATACTATAGCAGTACAGTGATAAAAAGAGGATGGTATTGTCATAAAAAACAGATACATAGACCAAGGGAATAGAATAAAAGATACAGAAATAATGTACAATTTCTTCAACATGGAGACATATTTTTCTTGTTACTTGAATACCATAATATTCTATCACTATTTTTGGTATTTTACTAATTATAGATACAGGTATACAGGTAAGATTCTAAATATAGCTCTTAAGACTACATAAATTCTAACATACATGTTGACATTAAGGAAAAGTAGGAAGGTAAAAACAATAATTATACTGTTCTTTTCTTGTGTGTCACTAGCACATGAAAGTTAGAAGAGTCATGATACACACTAGTTTACAATTGATAACAGTCAGCTTGGCTTCCAGACTATAAAAAGTCATAATTTGTTGGTAGTTTTTAGATTAATTTTCTATTGAATTAACTGAAATTATTAATTATTTTAAGCAAGAACAAAAACAGAACAATATCTGTAGTGTGCAAATAGAGCTGGATTTCAAAAATGTATTATTGAACTGTGTGTAGTGGCACACACCTATAATCTCAGTACTTAGGAGGCCGAGACAGGGGGATTGCAGGTTTGAAGGCAGCCTCAGAAACTTACCCAGACTCTATTTCCAAGTAAAAATAAAATAGATTTAGGAGTGTAGATCAGAGGTAAAACACCCCTGGGTCCAATCCCCAGCAAAACACATACACACATACAGACACACACACACATCATATTATTGAGAAAATTTTATAATGACATCTTAACATCATTAAAATTTCTTTTTCTCCTTAGATGAGGAAAAACTGAATTACTTAAAAAATTCTCTTTTCATGCCTCAAGCATTCTTTTATTAAGTATACAGACAAAGGTTTAAATTAGTTCAAGATCTCAGCTGTTGAAATATCAAAATATAAAGATAAGTATATTAAAGACTAACAGAATTGCTTTCTGTGGAATAGTTAATACCTTTATCTGATGAAATTCGATGGTTAATACCTGGTCCTTATTAGGAATTTGCTACACATCATAGAACACTAGCTGTATGGCATTGGGGGGGTTTAATGTTTAATTTTATACTTTTATTAGTACGTTACAATTAAACATCACAGGGAGATTCAAAGTGGTACAAACATATGCACACAGCTCTTGGTACATTCCTTTTTTTTTTTTTTTAACAAGACCTTTGCATTTGCACAAAACCTAGTATTAAAAGCAAGACCTGTGCATTTGCACAAAGCCTAGTATTAAAAGAACCAAACTATGGAACGAGCCAAGATGAATGGATTACAAAACTATAGTATATGTACACAATGGAATTTTATTCAGCCATAAAGAAGAACAAAATCATATTTTTTCAGGGAAATGGATGGAACTGGAAAGCATTATGTTAAGTGAGATTAGTTAGTCACAAAAAGTAAAAATCGTATGCTCTCCCTAATATGCAGAAGCTAGGGAGAAAATGGAGCATAAGAGGGACTCCAGATGGAGAAGGAGAAATCTTAGGTGAGCAAAGAATTTGACTTAATGGAAGGTTATGGGGGGGACACCCCAATGCACATGATGTACTTTCACAAACATATCAAAGTCAATCACTAAACTGAACTTGAGAAGGAGGGAGTGGGGTGGGAATTGGGAAAGGGTTAAATGAGAAATGGGAAATGTGTGCATGTATGCCTTTACCAGCTTGTACCTAACAAAGCTGTATGATTGCAATGCACCAATTAAAAAATTAAATAAAATATGCCCATCCTGATTTTTTCTACTTTTAAAAATATACTTTTATTGGTGAATTGTAGCCTCACATTATAACATAGTTTAGAGTGATAGGGACAAGAGCTACTTGGATTCCTTCCTTTGAAATCCAGCTCTATTTCCACACTGCAAATATTGTTCTGTTTTTATTCTTGCTTAAAATAATCATTAATAATTTAATAATTTCAGATAATTCAATAGAAAATTGATCTAAAACCCACCTTCCTTCCTTCTTTCTTTCCTTCCTTGTTTTTTTTTTTTATGGTGGTACTGGGGATTGAACCCCAAGGCATACTACTTCTGAGATACACCCTAGTCCTATTTTTTATTGTTTATATTGAAACAAGATCTCACTAAGTTGTGGAGGGCCTCATGTTGCTTAGGCTGGCTGTGAACCTGCAATCCTCCTGCCTTAGCTTCCCAAGATTACAAGTGTTCGCCACCACACCCAACTTTGTATATATTTTTCTATGTGAAAACATATATACTCTTTATTCTTATTCCAGTGTATTGTTTCTCCCCTTTGACAACATTTGGTGAAATAGAATTTGGTTCAAGAGTTGCTCAAAGGAAAAACATTAAATGACCATGAAAACTGAGTTCTTACTTGTAAAATAGAGAATGTTACAGAGTACCAGGGCATAGAAGAGAGGATGTTTGGCTTGGAGAGTGATAATGTTTATTATTCTTCTTGAAATAATGGTTATGGAACAGCAGCTAATTTATTAGCATTAGTTCTCTAGCCTACATCTCTATGAACAAGTCTAAAGAGGCTTAATTTCCATTTTACTGGCTTGAAGGGCAATAATATTTATTATCCTTCTTGAAATAATGGTTGTGGAACAGCAGCTAACACACTAGCATAAGCTCTCTACCCTACTTCTCTATGAACAAGTCGAAGGAGACTTAGTTTCCATTTTTCATACTTATGAACCTGTTCACACAACAATTTATAAATTAAGATTAAACTTTGAGAGAAATCATCACATGAATTTTTTTCTGTCTTTAGCATTAGATGAGAAAAATTTAAATGTAGTACAGGTAATTACTACATTACTACTGTAAAGTGACTCTATGTTTTTGTTAAAATATCCAGAAATATTTAAACGGTAGTGTTCTTTGAAATTAAAGGTGCTGGTTGACAATTTAAAGATTTATTTTTTGTCTACTTTGAATAAAGCAGATGATTTCTTAAGTAAAAGTAACAGTGTGAAATGTGATGTCATTTTGTTTATGTTGTTAAGTGAGCAAAATAAAGATGTTGAAGTCATAAAAAGAAGAACAAGAAAAAGGAGAGGAAAAGAAACACAGCAAGCATGAACAAATAAGGTGGTAAGGTGCTTCCAAAGTTCATACCTCTCTTATAACCAAACCCAAAGATAAGGAAATCAAGAAAATTCTGAACAAAGAATTTTAAAAGCTGGCAGTTACAATGTCTGACAATGTAAAAGAACTAAGGAATGAATTATGGGAGAAGGATATGAAATAATGTTTAAATGAAAAGACAAACATTAGCTGGGCATGGTGGTGCACACTTGTAATTCCAGAACTTGGGAGGCTGAGACAGGAGGATCCAGGTTCTCGGCCAGCCTCAGCTACTTAGTGAGGCCTTCTGCAACTTAGTGAGACCCTGTTTCAAAACAAAGAATAAAAAGTAGGGCTGGAGAGTGTAGCTCAGAGATAGAATACCCCTGGGTTCAATTCCCAGTACTGCAAAAAAAAAAAAGAAAGAAAGAAAGAAAGAAAGAAAAGACAAACATTATGAAAACGAGCCAAATAGAAATCTTGGAAAGGAAAAACTCAATAAATAAAATTAAAAAAATTCAGTGGAGAATCTCACCAATAAACTAGCTGAATTAGAAGAAAAAATTTTAGGGCTTGAAAACAAGATAGATGAATTAGAACATTCAGATAGTATGAAAAACATGGGGAACTATAAGCAAAATATACTAGAGCTCTGAGACAACCTTAAAAGCCCAAACTTAGGACTCATAGGTCTATAGAGAGAAGATGAAATAACATATTAATGCACAGAAGAATCACTCAGTGAAATAATAACAGAAAGTTTCCCTAATCTTGGGACTGAGATAGGCATGCAGGTACTGGAAGGCACTTAGAACTTCAAATAGACAAGATCAGAAAAGAAACTTTTCACATTTTATAGTTAAAATGCCAAAATATCAGAGCAAAAAGTAATTTTTTTTGTGGCACTGGGGATTGAATCCAGGTGCACTTTATCTCCAAGCTATATCCCCACTCCTATTTTTATTCTTTATTTTGAAACAGAGTCTCACTAAGTTGCAGAGGTCCTCACTAAGTAGCTGAGGCTGGCTGAAAACCTGCAATCCTCTTATCTCAGCCTGGGATTATAAGGGTGCACCACCATGCTCGGCTAAAGAAATACTTTTAAAAGCTGGAAAAGAGAAGCACAACTCACTTGGAATAATAGCATATTTCTCAACAGAAACTGTAAAGGCCAGAATGAAATAGAATGGTGTATTTTAATTCCTGAAATAAAATAACTGCCAACCTAGATTATACCCATAAAGCTATCCTTTAGAAATGAAAGAGAAATAAAAACATTCCAAGTTAAGCATAAACTAAAGGAATTCATGACCACTAAGCCAGCATTGCAGAAGATTCATAAAGGAACCCTACACACAGAAGAGAAAGATAATAATAAAGAAAAGACCATGGAAAAGAACACATGTCATTGAAGGAATAGCTAAACAAATTAGAATTAGCAATGATTCAAATATTAGAAATAAAATAAAATGATGGGAAATTAGTACATACTGCTCTACAACAGTACCGAATGGAAACAGTCTCAATTATCCAATTAAAAGACATAGATTGGAAAATGATTTTAAAAGAAGTCCCAACTGTATGCTGTCTCCAACAAATATTCCTTAAAAATAAAGACATAAAGATTATAAATTAAAGACATAAAGATTATAAATTAAAATAAAGATTGAAATTGAAAGGGTAAAAAATGAAATTCCGTGCAAATAAAATACAAAAGCAAGCAGAAATAACTACTCTTATATCCCACAAAGCAGATTTCAAACCAAAATTAATTAGAAGACATAAAGAAGGTCATTACATACTGGTAAAGGAAACACTCCAACAAGAAGTTATAAAAACAACAAATATTAATGCCCCAAATGTCGGTACACACCCAATTTAATAAAAAAAATACTCTACATAAAGGGACAGCTAGACTCCAGCACATCACTAGTGGAAAAGTCTAACTAATAAATAGGCTGTCAAGACTAAAGACCAACAGACACAATAGATTAAACCACAGTATAGATGAAATGAACTTCACAAGTTGAATATACTTTCTTTTCACACGCTCAGTGAACTTTCTCCAAAGTTCATCATAAAGCAAGGCTTTCCATAAAGCAAGTCTTAGCAAATACAAAAATATTGAAATAATCTCTTGCATCTTTTTAGATTATAATGGGATGAAATTTGAAATCATTAGCAAGAAAAAAACTATAGGAACTATAAAAATACATTTAGATTGAACAATTTACTTTTGAATAATAAATATATCACTGAAGAAATCAGAGAAAAAAAGTAAAACTCTTAGAATCAAACAAAAATGAAAATACAACATACCAGACTGTGGGGGTAGAACAAAGGTAGTTCTAAGACGAAAGTTTATAGGTTAAGTGCCTACATTAAAATGAGAATATTCTCAAGTAAATAGTCTAATTATACATCTCAAGATCTTAGAAAAACAAGAACAAACCATTCCAAAATCCAACAGAAAAAAAATCATAAAGATCAGAGCAGAAATCAATGAAATAGAGAATAAAAGAATAATACAAGGGATTGATTAAACAAAGAATTGGTTCTTTGAAAATGTAACAAGATTGATGAACCCTTAGTCAAACAAACAAAAAAGAGAAAACACAAACTTATAAAATTAGAGGTGAAAGGGAGATATTATAATAGACAAAACTGAAATCCAGAGGATCAGTAGGGGCTATTTTGAAAACTTACATTCCAATAAATGGAAAGTCTAGTATAAATGCATAAACTTCTAGACACATACAATCTACTAAAACTTCACCAATTGACAGGGAAAACTTTCACCAATGTGACAGGGGAAATCTGAACAGACCAATAGCAAGCTATGAAATTGAAAGGTTAAATGAGAAATGCATGCATGTATGCATTTACTAGCTTGTACCTAACAAAGATGTAAGATTACAATGCACCAATAAAAAAAAAGTACCCACCCTTCCAAAAACAACAACAAAGCCCAGGTCTAGATTTACAGTTTTATTTCACCAGATGTTTAAATAATAACCATCATCAATGCTCCTCAAGTTATTACATGAAATAGAAATGGAAGGAATGCCTACAAATTTATTTTAAAAAGTGAGTATAATCCTGAATTAGAGACCAATATCCTTAATGAACATAGATGTAAAAAGTCCTTAATAAAATACATGGAAACCAAATTCAATGGCACATTTAAAAGATCATACACCATGATCAAGTTGGTTTTATTCCAGGGACTCAAGCAGGGTACAATATATGCAAATCAAAATAAATGTATTATATCAGGTAAGTATAATCAAGGAAAAAATTACATGGTTATCTCAGTAGAAATAGAAAAAACCTTTGGCAAAATTCAACACCCCTTTTTCATAAAAACCTTGAATAAAGTAGGGTTAGAACAAGCTTATCTAAGAATCATAAAGGCTATATTTGAAAAACCTAAAGCTAATATCATATCGAATGGTGAAAATCAAAGTATTTCCTCTAAAACCATGTAAAAGACAAGAATTTCCACTCTCACCATTCATATTCAACTTAGTACTTGAGCTTTTAGACAGCACAATTAATCTAGAGAAAAAGTAAATGGGGTACAAATAAAAAAGATAGAAGTCAAATTATCCCTGTGTGGATATGATATGACCCCAAATGTAGAAGACCCTAAAAACTGTACTAGAAGATGTTTAGATCTGATAAACAAATTCAGCAAACTAGCAGAATGTAGAATCAACATAAATAAATAAAAAGCTTTTTTTAATACACCAATAACAAATCTGCCAAAAATAGAGGAAAACAATTCCATTCACAATAATTTAAAATATAAATATGAAATATCTAACCATGGAAGTGAAAGACTTCTACAGGAAAATTGCAGAAAACTGAAGAAATTAAAGAAGATACAAGAACATTGAAAGACTTTCTATGTTCATGAATATGCAAAATTAAGATTATTAAAATGACCATATTACCAAAAGCAACCCCTACCAAAATATCAATGAAATTCCTCACAGAACTATTAAAAAAATCCTAAAATTTACATGAAAGAATAAGAGATCCATAACAGTCAAAGAAATTCTGAGCAAAAACTGGAGGCAGCATAATACCCAATTTCAAATACTACTACAGATTACTAATAATAAGAATAGCGTGTTATTTGCATAAGAAGCTATTCCATCCATCTATGTTATTTGCATAGATGGATGGAATAGAAGACACAGAGACAAACTCACACAGGTACTGTCATCTGATTCTTAACAAAGGTTAAAAAACACACCTTGGAGGAAAAAAATAGTCTTTTAAACAAATGATGCTGGAAAAACTGAATATTCATATGTAGAAGAACGAAACTAAATTCTTATTTTATCCTGTATAAAAGTAAACCCAAAAGGGAACAAAAGCTTAAATATAAGACCAGAGGCTTGACAATGGCTAGAAGAAATCATAGAAAGAAATAGTTCGAAATATAGGAATAGCAAATACTTTTTTCAACAGAACCCCTGAAGCTCAGGAAATAGTATCAAGAATCAACAAGTAGGATGGCATCATATTAAAAAACTACTGCACAGCAAAAGAAGCAGTTACTGTGAAAAGAATGTCTATAAAATGGGAGAAAAAATTTGCCAGTTAGTCTGACAGAATGTCCAGAATATATAAAATAATAGAAAAAACTCAATACCAAAAAGGACCCATGCAATAAATGAGATAATGAATTGAACAGTCACTTCTCAAGTGAAGAACAATTAGCCAACAATTATATTAAAAATCCGACATCTTTAGCCATCTGTGAAATGCAAATTACATCTACATTGAGATTCTATCTCACCCCTGTCAGAATGTCAGTTATCAAGAATTCAAATAACATTAAATGCTGGTGAGAATTCAGAGCAAAAGGAACTCATACTTATATTGGTTGGAATGTAAATTAGTATAGTCACTGTGGAAATCAGTATAGAGGTTTCTCAAAAAGCTAAAAAAATAGAACTACCATATTATCTAACTTTACCACTCTTCATTATTTTTCCAAAAGAATTAAAGTCAGCATACTTTAGGGATGTATGCATATCCATGTTTGTCGTGGCACAATTCATAATAGACAAGTTATGGAATCAGCCTAGGTGTCTATCAATAGATGGACAAAGAAAAAATATGGTATGGTATATATACAAAATGGAGTACTATTTAGTCATAAATAAGAACAAAATCATGTCATTTTCAAGAAATGGATGAAACTGGGAATTATCATGTTAGGCAACATAAACTAGACATAGAAAAACAAGTGTCATATGTTTTCTGTCATGTGTGGGATATACGAAAAAATGATGACATGAAAGTAGAAGTGGGACTATAGTGAAATAGGAGACCAATGGGTGTGCGGGAGTAAGAGAGTATAATATGGAGGGATTTGTTATATGCATGTGTTAAATTGTCACAATGAAGCCCATTATTTTGTACAATTAATGTGCACTAATAATTATAATACAAGTAGATATCTGCATGCATGCCTATGTTTACTATGGCATTATTCAAAATAACTAGAAGAGCCGGGCGTGGTGGTGCACGCTTGTAATCCCAGCATTTGGGAGGCTGAGACAGGAGGATCCGGGTTCGCGGCCAGCCTCAGCTACCTAGTGAGGCACTCCGCAACTTAGTGAGACTCGGTTTCAAAATAAAGAATAAAAAATAGGGCTGGGGGTGTAGCTCAGAGGTAGAATGCCCCTGAGTTCAATCCCTAGTACCGCAAAAAACAAACAAACAAACAAAAAAACAAAATAACTAGAATACGTGTTGGGGGTCTTAGCCCAGCCGGAGAGACCTCGCCTCTAGATGGCGCGTGGCAGAGTGCCAGGAGCGACTACAGGTGGTAACATCCTAGGGCTGCCCCATGCTAGAGTGCATGCACCAGCACACCCGCCCGTGGCCTGCCCAGGTGAGAGCTGTATGCGAGCACCTCATGGCTCAAGCCCTGCGCGGCTTTAAGAGCCTCCACCTCCTGCGGGAGAGGGGGTTTTTTGGGAGGAGAGGTTGTTGGTTGCTGGTGGATGGTGGATTACTGGAGGCATAGGTTGTTGGATGGAGGTTGGAGGACTACTATTGCGAGGAACGGTTACGGAGAACGAGAGTGGGGTGAGAGAAGCAATTGCGGTAAGAGAGACGGTTACTGTCAGGGTTAAGAGAATGGTTACTATTACTGCTTGGGTAGTGTCCTCGATCACAGAGAGAAAGGTATAATAAAGAGAAGTTTGAGCCAGCAATGTTCAGTTGTCGTCTTATTGGGGCCTCACGGTTGAGGGTACAGCCCGGGGCCCCGATAAGTGGTGCTGAAACCCGGGACCCCCAAATCCAGGGACCCCGATAAATGGTGCCAAAACCCAGGAACCCAAAATCCAGGGACCCCGAAACCCGGGGGCCCCGATAAGTGGTGCCGAAACCCGGGACCCCAAAATCCAGGGACCCCGAAACCCAGGGACCCCAATAAATATGGAATCACCATAAGTGCCCATCAACAGATGAATGGATAAAGAAAATATGGCATATATACACAATAGAGTATTATTCAGCAATAAAAATAACACAATCTTGTCATTTTCGGGAAAGTGGACAAAACTAGAGGACATCATGTTAAGTAAAATAATAAGACACAAAAAAACAAGTATCATGTGATCTTTCTCATATGTGGAAACTTTAAAAAAAAAAAGGAAAATAAATAAGTTGACCTGAAATTAAAAGAGGGTTTGCCAGGAACTGGAAAGGACATGGGAGTAATGGAGTGGGAGTAAAGGTACAAGAGGGATAGATGTACATTATCAAGTCACTGTGCATACATGTATGGAGTCTTCACAATAAATATGATTAGTTGGTACAATAATAATTTTTAAATTAAAATAAAACACAGAAAAAGTATATTTACCATAATCATGTTTGACTTATCCCAGAAATGCAAGGGCAGCTGACCATACATTATTAATAAATACGATACATCCACTAATAGAAAGAAGAATGAAGCTGGGCGTGGTGGTGCACACTTATAATCCCAGCATTTGGGAGGCTGAGACCGGAGAATTGGGGTTCGCGGCCAAGCTACCTAGTGAGGCCCTCTGCAACTTAGTGAGACCCTGTTTCAAAATAAAGAATAAAAAATAGGGCTGGGGGTATAGCTGGGAGGTAGAATTCCCCTGAGTTCAATCCCCAGTACCGCCAAAAAAACACAAAACAAAACAACAACAACAACAACAACAAAAATTCATGTGGTTATTTCAATAAATACAGAAAATTAATTTGATCAAATTTTCTCTCTGTTCATGATAAAAATTTTCACCAAATTAGTAGAGAAGAATATATCTCAACACAATAAAAGCCATATATGTCAAAACTACGACTAACATCGTATTCAACTGCAAAAGCATGAAAATATTTCCTCTAAGATCAAAACAAGACAAGAATGGCCATTCTCAACAATGATATTTGATATCACCCTAGAAGTCATAGAAAAGTAGGCAACAGAAAAAAATCAGAAGTCAGCCGGGCGTAGTGGCACACGCTTGTAATCCCAGCATTTGGGAGGCTGAAACCGGAGGATCCGGGTTCGTGGCCAGCCTCAGCTACCTAGTGAGGCACACCGCAACTTAGTGAGACTCGGTTTCAAAATAAAGAATAAAAAAAAATAGGACTGGGGGTATAGCTCAGAGGTAGAATGCCCCTGAGTTCAATCCCCAGTACCACAAAAAAAAAAAAAAAAGAAAAAAATCAGAAGTCATTCAAATTGGAAAGTAGGAAGTCAGACTGGCTCTGACTACAGACAATATGATCTATAATAAGGAAAAGCCTAAAGATTCATTAAAAAATTGTGAGGAATAATGAATGAATTTAGTAAAGTTGCAAGATAGAAAATCAGTGTTTCTGTGCAACCTCATTCAAGTATATGAAGAATAGATCAAAAGAACTATCCATTTAGTTATAAATTATACCTTTTTACTTATAATAACAAGATATAAAATACTTAAGAATAAATCAAACCAAGGAGGTAATCTCTACACTGAGTACTAAAATATTGATGAAAGTAATTGAAAAAGAAACAAACAAATAGAAAAATATCCTCTGTTCATGAATTGGAAGAATATTGTTAAAATGTCCACACTTCCCAAAGTGGTCTATAAATCCAACACAGTCATCATCAAAATTTCAATGGCATACTTAAAATAATCCTAAGATTTGTATGGAACCACAAAATATCCTGAATAGCAAAGGCAATCTTGAGAAAAAAGAATAAAGCTGAGGCACCAAATTACTTGAGTTTAAAATATACTACTAAACAGCATGATACCAAACCAGCATAGCACTGCCATTAAAACAGACATACAGGCCAATGGACAAAATAAGGAGCCCTGAAATAAACCTACACATTTACAGAAAACAGATGTTTGAAAAAGTTGCCAAGACACACAATAGGGAAAGGCAGTCTCTTTAATAAACAGGGTTGGGAATACTCTATTCACACCCAGAAGAATGAAATTAAGCCCTTTTAGCACATCATATACATAAATAAAATTAAAAATAGGTTAAATAGAAACGTTAGTCTGGAACCTATGAAACAACTAGGAAAAAACTTAAAGGAAAAGGTCCAGTATATTGGTTTGGACCATAATTTTTTGGATACCACCACAAAAGCATAGGCAACAAAGCAAAAATAGACAAATGGGATTAAATCAAACAAAATAGGTTCTGCAAAGCAAAGAAGACAATCAACAAAGTGAAAGTACAACATACAGACTGGGATAACTCAAATAACTCAACAACAGAATAATACATAACTTAATAAATAAAAATAAATAAATACAATTTTTTAAATAGACAAAGAATCCAAAATGATAGTTGCCAAAAGAAGACATATACATAAACGTATACATTTATTTGATTGAACACAATGAATTCTAGCTGTTCAGTTTACTAGTGATATATGTAATAATCTTCCAGTTATAATATGTGATTTGTATGTTTAGTTGTGGAGATTTTAATAACTAATTATAGGAGGCAAATATATAATAAAATGTTTTTACTGAAGGGTATAAAGTTATATTAAATAAATATAATCTATAACAAGCCCTTTACTTAACATCTTGCATTAGAAAAGATGCCAGCTAATGTTAATATTTGACTTTAGAATTCAGCTATTTCTAGTTCATTTTAATATATATATATATATATTTTTCGGCACTAGGGATTGAACTCAGAGGCATTCTACCTCCGAGCTATACCCCCAGCCCTATTTTTTATTCTTTATTTTGAAACAGGGTCACACTAAGTTGCGCAGGGCCTCACTAGGTAGCTGAGGCTGGCCGGGAACCCGGATCCTCCTGTGTCAGCCTCCCGAATGCTGGGATTACAAGCGGGCGCCACCATGCCCGGCTTCATTTTAATATTTGACTATAGCTTTCAAATAATCTTCCTGCTCTTAATATCAAGCAGATATAAGAAAGCTATGTTCAGTTGGGCGTGGTGGCACACGCTTGTAATTCCAGAGGATTGGGGTTCGCTGCCAGCCTCAGGTACTTAGTGAGGCACTCCGCAACTTAGTGAGACCCTGTTTCAAAATAAACAATAAAAAATAGGAGCCGGGCGTGGTGGCGCACGCTTGTAATCCCAGCATTCGGGAGGCTGAGACCGGAGGATCCGGGTTCGCAGCCAGCCTCATCTATCTAGTGAGGCACTCTGCAACTTAGTGAGACCCTGTTTCAAAAATAAAAGAATAAAAAATAGGTCTGGGGATATAGCTCAGAGGTAGAATGCCCCTGAGATCAATCCCCAGTACCCCTCCCCCCAAAAAAAAGAAAGCTATGTTCATTCTGAGAATCAACCATGAGTTATTTCATTTTTAGGAATTTTGAATAACCTCTGAGATTTCAGACTAAATATCATTTTAATAATCAAAATCAATAAAGAATTGTATTAATATTTTAACTTAATCATGCCCCAATGATATTTACAATAAAAACCTATCAATCTTCACTGAAGGTCAGGAAAATCATATCCGAAAAAGTTTCGTTTATATAAAATTACAATTGTCTTGGTTTTCTGCAACCAAATAATACTCATTTGGTTTCCAAACTTTGATCTGTATGTTGCCTGTGGTCATGAACATGACATTTTCACACATGGAGGGATTATTCATCTACTAAAAACAACGCATCTCCCAGCCAGCTTCCTGAGAGCGTCCACCACGTCCTTGTTCCTCAGGCTGTAGATGAGGGGGTTTAGCATAGGAGTGAGGATGTTGCTGAAGACAGAGAGTGCCTGGTCTTGCTCTGGACGATGAGAGGAAGTGAAAGTCATGTAGATGAATATGTTGGGGCCAAAGAAGAGACTCACGACAGTTAGATGAGAAGAGCAGGTGGCCAGAGCTTTTCTTCTGCCCTTGACAGAGTTCATATGGGAGACAGTGAGGAAGATGAGAGTGTATGAGGCTGTGATGAGACTAAAAGGGACAACAAGCAGCACAATGCTTGTCACCACCACCACCAACTGGTACACTGAAGTGTCTTCACAGGAGAGCTTAATGAGGACTGGTACCTCACAGAAGAAGTGTTGGATTACCCTTGACCCACAGATGGGAAAATGCATAGGGTAAACTGTGTGAATAAATGAACTTGAAGATCCTCCAATCCAACATCCAGCAACCATGTGCAGACAGATTCTGGGGCTCATGATGGTGGTATAACGCAGTGGATTGCAGACAGCCACGTAGCGATCATAAGCCATGAGGGTCAAGATGAGGCATTCTGACATTCCCAACATCAGGAAAAAGAAACTTTGTATTCCACAACCAATCCATGAGATGGTCCTTTCCCCTGTAAAAAAGTTCAAGGCCATCTTCGGGACAATGGTGGAAGTTAATGTCAAGTCAATGAGGGAGAGCTGGCTGAGGAGAATGTACATGGGTGTTTGGAGCTGAGAATCCCCCCAAATCAAGACAATCAAAAGTAGGTTTCCCAGGAAGGCAAGGATGTAGATAAAGATGATCACGGAGTTGAGGACGACGGAGTGCTGAAACTCAGGAAAGAGTCCCACAAGGATAAAGTCAGTCGATTCATTCCCATATGCCATGCCTCTCTAAGAAATGTAACAGCGTTGGGAACAAATAAAATGGATTAGAACCACTGATTTCAGTACAGGTCTTATATCAATCTGCGAATTAAACACTTTATAACATTCTCCTCAACTCTAAACTCTAGACAGTTTTGCCATAATCTCACTAGAGATTTACCATATATCACTGAACATTTGCCTAAATTTTTGTTAAAATAGAGAATGTTGAAAACAATGAGCAACCAGTGCCTTTTAGCCTCTGTAGAGTTGATTTTTTCTTTTTTTGGGGGGGGGAGGGGCTGGGGGATTGAACCCAGGGACATTCTACCTCCAAGCTACACCCCCAGCCCTACTTTTTATTCCTTATTTTGAAACAGGATCTCACTAAGTTGTGGAGAGCCTCACTAAGTAGCTGAGGCTGAGCATGAACCCAGATCCTCTGGGATTACAGCATGCGCCACCGCGCCTGTCTCTTTCTTTTCTTAAATGGAAGAATCTCATAAACTATGAGCCTACCATCTAGAATTATAAATCTAAAATCTCAAACTCCAGTCAAATGTATATTTTTGTGGTTTCCCCACATTATTTGCACACTCATATGTCTTCACCTTTGCTTTTATTTTTGCTCAGGGTTATGCATCTCATTTCTATTACTGGAGCTTCTTCAAGGCTTATTCAAACCTTGTGAGATCTAAGGAGAGTTTCCCTGCCTACTCTCCTACATTCCCTCTATGGCATAGCACATACCATTTTTTAAGCACATCTGAGAGACTATGTAAGAGCAGACATCAGGAATTATACTACCCCTTTCACATCCTAGCCCCATTATTCACTTTCTCTCTCTTTCATCATCTTTAAAGTAGGGCGATTAGAGAAGCAAGCTCATGGGGTGGATGTGAGTTTTAGAAGAGATACTACATGTTAACTACTTAGGACAGTGGCTGGTACTATGTAACTTTATTATAGTTTTCTGTGTACCAAACTTTTAATATTTTAAGCGCTAGGATTATGTTTTACTTATTTAAAGTACATTAAGGTCAAAGGAGTATAAATCTATTAACTATAAGACTGAACACATTCTATGGAGTTCAGCACCTTTTCAAGGAGAATATGTGATGAGTTCCTTCAATGAAATTGCATTCCTAGTGAGAGCTAAAGCCATTCCTCTGCATGCTGTCTTGCTAAAATATGGCGTTCTCACTTGAATCTGAGTAAGACAGTGTTGCACATGTAGAAGCTTCTATATTCATTGGTATTTCCTAACAGAAAAGTACTAAAGAAGCATGTATGTCAACAGACTTGGACATTCTGTTTTCTATTATTAGAACAGGAAATTTTATAATATAAAACAATACCACCCTCTGGCTTAAGTTGATGGTTCTTTTATGGATGTTTTATTCAAATTATATTTGTTACAAAAATATCAGTTAAGAAGAGACACTGTTGCTGTTATTTAGATATTAGTCTGATGAAATGTAAAACACAGCTAATAATTAAATATTCTGTCATGAATGAGCAGCAACCACTAACTCCATTGGAAGTCAAATTTGCACTATTTCAGAGAGTGGCAATTAAAATAGTTCTTGAAAAGACTTTACCACCCATCCATTTCCATGTTACATTTGCTGAATACTCACTGTATTTTACACACATTGTGTTGGGAGCTAAAATGAGACCAAAATGAATTAGCACATGGTCTATATCTTCAAAAACCACTGAGTGATCTGAAACCAGTGTTATATCAACACAGAGGAGAATGCTGACTTCTGAATAAGAGAAGACTGGGGAGTTATGTAAGAATTGTTTTGAACTTCATATTTATATATGTAAATATGAAGAACTGAGGTAACAATGTGCTACTCCTGGTCAGAAACATAGGCCAATTGTTGGTGAAAGTCACATTGCATAAGTAGAAAACCAAATGGGAAACAAACTAGGGCTCTTTCACATATTTTTATTTGAACACTTTGAACCTTATAACTGAAATTTTGCAATTTTCTCATCTTCTATAATCTCACAGAATTCTTACCTGTATATGTTATACCACATTTTTTTGGCCTGCCATTTCTTT